>JAGDFM010000261.1:1011-55590 GCA_019155715.1 Phytophthora pseudosyringae | reverse complement strand
ACGGGTGTGCACCAAATGCACCTCGATAGCCGTCTTGCCTGCTTCGGCACGGCTATGGACGAATATATCGTCAAAGCACATCTGCGTGAACGCACGCAATGGTCGGAACAACTGCATGACCAAGCGAGTGAACGTCGCTGGGGCATTCGACAGTCCCTGTGGCTTCACCAGCCACTCCCATAGCATACCGCTTGAGGTGCTCACCGCTGTGAGTGGGATGTCGCTCTCGCGCATAAGGATCTGGTAATATTCATCTACCAGATCCAGGGCGCTGTACAACGTACAGCCCGCCATCTTGTTCAACAGAACCTCCTTGCACGGTATCGGCGTCTGTGCCGGTATCATTGCACTGTTAAGCTTATTGAAAGCGTGAACCAGACGCCACTTCCCGTTCGGCTTACGAACGCTGAAGGCGGGCGTCGAGTGCGGGGACTTGGACTCCCGCACCATGCCTGTCTTCGCCTTCGCGGCGAAGAAGGCATCACTGACCTCACACTGCTCGCGAGGTAAAGGCCATTGTCTCGTGACACAGTACTTTGTGCCTGGCACGATATCAATCTCATGCCTGACTCCCCGATCGGGTGGGAGTCTGGACGGTGGGTCCTTGGACACCACGTCACTGAACTCTGTTATCAGAGGATACACGGGATCCTCCGGGCTCTTCAGTACTTCAGAACCATTGCACGCCGCGCGCCGCTATCGATGTCCTCTAGGACATCCTCATCCACGACGGACGAAGAGTTCAACTCTTCCGGAGACGGCTCAGATCGTATGAGCACCATCTCCGCGATCTCCCCGTCCTTTGACTCGGCCAAGAACTCGCCCATCGGCAGTTCTTCGAGGTTTAGCAGTTCCGCGACCTCGGGCAGCGCCTCCAAATGGTCGGCGCCTGCCTTCACCCTTAAACCGGTCTCTCTGTCGAAGACGTGATGATACTCTTCGACAGGCCTCGTCTGAGGAGCCTTAGCCTTCGGCTCTGAGTCGCGCGAGGTGGCTTCAGTCTGAGATGACACCATACCAGACGTTCAGCGATGCCGGTGTCGGTGTCGGTGTCGCTCACGTTGACGACTGCGACGTGGTACTATGTTACCCACGTCCGATGATGCATCAGCGGCGGCATGAGGAGTCTTACCAACCCCGTGTGGAACTGTGTTACCCATACAGGAAGCGCATCTTGCGTCTTCCTCTCCAGTTATGGTTTGGGCGACCTCGTGTGGAACTATGTTACCCACACTAGAGGCGCCTGTAGCGACCTCCTCAGCGTTTCTTGCTGGAAGCGGAACTATGTTACCCGCTAGTGGACCTATGTTACCCACTGGTGGACCTATGTTACCCATTCGGTTAGCACTGCCCCGCGCCACCGGCGTCGTGGCCTTCACGGCCTCAGACGTACAACGTCGGAAGGAGCTGACGTAGCACCCTCAGGGAGCCCACCGGATACCTCAGTACCTCCCATAAACTCGTCAGACGCGTTCGCGTTTCGGCGTCCCTTTCAGGCGCCCTTGTTTCTGGCAGAGATAAGAACATGACTCACCCATGCTCTGTAAGAAACTGTGGACCGGCTGGCTCCGGTGGCCTTGCCGCGCCAATCATTCCAGGGCTCGTGTTTTTCGAGCCACGGCATGCCCAGGATCAAGTCGTACTTGTCATATTATGAGCGAGGAATTGCTCTGTGCTGTCGAAGTCCTGGAACTTGACAGCAAGGGCTATGCCGACCTTTGGTACGACTACCACTGTACCATCGGCCAGTTTCACGGGGACCAGCCCTTTGCCTTTGCTCTCGCGTAGACTTTTTCGCTGACATCAGAGGAATGCCAGGGGCTGACTAATTGGCTCATTACGTCACTCCACACGAAAGGTGCCGGCATAATCGTCGGCTGGTTGCAGAGACGACAGAATAGCCCAGGTTAGATAAGTTGCCGAGGAAGGCGTAGTTTCCTGATGTCGCAGTGTATAAAGATAGAACCCGCGGGGGGTCGGTGAGCACGGACGCCAGTGCTTATTTTCAGATTCTCTTCTCTGCAGCTAACCCGTCACGCCGCGCCCTAGTGTGGTGGGAAATGAACAAAGTATGTGCCCTAATGTGACATTACTGGGAAATGGAGATACCGGCCAGTTGCGCGATGATTCAGGGCTCAGGCAAGAAAACGACAGTTGGAGACACCAAGACGAAGCCTGACGTGTTCAAGAAGCTGTCAACTATCCTCTTCCGCCCCACCAAGAACCCAAACCTGCCGCAGCTTTCGGGAGACATATGCGTCGTCGGTGGACTACCTTAGGAGAAGTTCACGACTACGATGGGTATGAAGCGGTCGGAGACTGGAATGGGCAGGGAATAAGGCCCTGGCACGATGCACAGGCTGAGTGGCGGCTCGGTAGAACTTAGTTGTAGAGAAACGATGCAAAGACAACACGTTCTCCCCACTGAGCAAGTTTGGGATTGAGGGAGAAACCTCGAAGGTGCCAACCCCCTCTGTTATTTGGGACCATGCACTAACTGTACCATCCAACTAACTGAGCAGAGACACGACAACTTCAACCTACTTCACAGGCCCACTAAGCCCGAGCATCGTATAGACCCGTAGGTTTCGTAATTATAATACCGAGGCTGGGAGGTTAAACGCCTCTCCTGGATCCAAACATCCTCCCACCTCCTATCTTTTCATACAGCTCGACCAATCTCAACAAATATCACCGCGCGTTTTTTTTAATTTCGGCGTGACATATATTGGCGGACATATTATCAAGAAATATCGGACATTCTTCTTTTTTTCATCATAAATCAATTCTGCCCCCCTATTATAGTGGTGGTTTCAAGAAACTAGATCTAGGAGCCCAACTCAAAATCCCAGACTAGATGTCAAGCTTGTGTTTCTTAGTGTGTCATTTCAACTCATGAAGAAAAAGATGAGTGTGGAAGATGGCTTTGGATACCTCATATCCCGATACCACCAGCTACGGCCTCTTATTTGTATTCAACGACCTGCCATGGATGAAACTGTTGAGATGTATCAATATCGTCAACGTCATGGTCTCCACTGGACAAGCATGTCATTAGCTGGCGTTTGGATTGCGGCATTGTAAGTTACCAGCAGTTTAACCATAACACGGCCATCTTCTTCTCCTTGTGTCTTCCAGAAGCCATTATCAAACCATAAACTTTGTTAAATGCATCCACAAGGTCATGTATGGCAAGGAGCTTTAGTCTGATATGTGCTCACACAGCTCCACACCGCGAGTTAAGGAACGCGAGAGTTATTCCCGTAGGGTTTTCAGAAACCGCGAGGTAAACACGTACTTGCACCGAACGTGAAGGCAGAGCTGCATGCCAAACGACTCAAACAGAGTTTCCCAACGATATGAAGTGAGCACAGTAACCAACGGCGTATGCATTGATAATCGACTTCCAATTTGGTAACCTGGAAAGCACTCCAGCACACCAGCATGCGACTTGAACATGCCCAGACCGCACAGCCCGGTCAACTGTCCTCGGCGTATGGGAGTCTGGGCAATTCTCGTACAATCACTTGACCACCTCAAAATGGCCGAACTTAGCTGCTTGGTACAAAGCATCTTCACTACATCCCTCCGATCGATTAACGTGTAGCCATTTCACCACATCGAGGCGGCCATATCCTAAAGCTCTATCCATTGCGCACTCTGTACACCCCTCGGATCGGTTAAAAAGGAGCCATTTCACCACTTCCGGATGCCCGTAGGTCCATGGAGTCAGCCCCACATGTTAGAGTGCGCTTTGCTTGAATCCACTTGATGGTATTCAAATGGCCCCTACGTGCAGCCAAATAGATCGAAACTTGACCACCAGACCACCACGTATTTGTTTCATCAACTCGTCTGCGTTCTGCTCCTTCGGCGTCGTACAACTCCAGACTATGAACAAATTGTAGCATCTCGAGATGTCCGAACTCCACACACTTCTCGACGGGCCGGCCATACCGTTTGTAATTGTCGAACAAGAAGTGTTGAAGCAGCCACTGCACGGCGCTCACGTGACCTTCATCGACAGCTTCACTTATGGCGATTTAGTATCCATGAGTCAATCCATGATTGTAAAGGCACTGCATCACTGTGTGGCGAGGTGGTGTCCTAAGCCACGGGAAAACCTTGACCTTGAAACTGGGATCAATAGACTCGATCTAAGAACACTCAGACTATCGCTAGTCCGAGTGTGGTGTGTGAGTCCTCGCTTGTAAACCCCTTTCCAGACTTGGTTCTTTGACTAAGGCTACGCTGTGGGCCCAATCGTGAGGCGGCCACACCAGCTACACCCAGATCCAAGTATCTCCAAACGATCCTACCTGAGCGGAACTTGGCCCTGGCTCAGTAGGTCTCAGTCTGCACGTGTTGATCCCAACTCGAAATGCCGCGAGTTTTCTTGAATATACGCACGTCACTCCACACACACACTTGTCCTCTTCTTTACTTAGACCCAGGACACGGGTCGTAACAGCCTCCACTCTTCTCAGCGAAGCGCATAACGTATCCTAGGTGATCTGTCTTCAGCGCATAAACCCACATGGTGTTTACAGGTTTTGCATTTTCTGGAACTTCCTCACAAGGTATTTCCTGAATGACCTCTTTGGCTTTGAGAGCCGCCATCTCTTCCATCTCCGCCATCAGAAAGAATTCTCTCCACTTCGATCGCAGCATTTCACGACGGTTGCGAGGGATCTTGATCTGGCTTGCTTGAATAGGCCTGCCATTCCTGTCTAGCACGCGCGAGGTGTTCAGCGTGACGTTCATCACATAGTCTTCCAGATAATGTGGGCTCCGACGCTCATGATACTCACGAAGACCTTTCCGAGTTATTTTTGCTTCATGCTTCGCAGCGTCTCTCTCGATCCGCTCTTCTTCCGACGCGTCTCGTCACGATGTGTGCGCTTTCGCGTTTGCTGCTGTTGTGGGGCTGGAAACATTTCGCTAGCATCAATCACTTCTCCTCGATCGCTCTGTCGTTCCTCTTCCAAGAGGTTCTGGTTTACTGCCTTAACTTTGGAGTCACCGTAATCTTCCTGAAGCTCGCAGGCACTCGAACTTTTCGTTTCCTCGTCCAGAGCAAATGCACTTACCACAGTAATCTCGTCATCACTGAGAACATCTGCTTCGTCATCAGATTCGTGATCTGCTACTGATGTTCCACACCTTCCAGCCACCGACTCCGCTTCCTTTCTTTCAGCAGTAGTCAAGCTCGTCAGTGTGTCACCTTCACATTTGTCGGCCTCTTCGACTTTATGCTGATCGACGACATTTTCGTCCTCACCAGCACTAAGAACATCAGTAATGGCACTACTGACGGCTTCATCATCACCGATGACGGTCTCATCGCAATGTTCACTCTCGAGGTACCCGGTGCCGACGTTTTGTTCCTCGTCAGCTTCGGTCTCTCTTCCTTCCTGGAGCACTGCGTTCTCACCACACTGTCCCCCCTCGAGTCCAACGGACGGCACGCCGTTGGTCTCGCTCAACATTGGCTTAGCAACCATGTTGTCTGACGCCACACTATCCATCACTGTAGCCATGCCCACATCGGACTCGCTATCACGAGCATCTTCATCTCGGTCGTCGTCTTCAATTCTTTCAGTGAAGTGTAACGAGGACAAGTTATCCTCGTCTACGTCGACAGCATGAAGATCACGGTATACGACATCCTCTGCTACGCGCAAGTCAGCTACAAATTTTGCAGCACGCTCTTCTGGAAAGTAGACTTTGCAGCCCACTACGTCCTCTGCGTATCCGAGCACAAAGCCGATCCTGGCGTTCTTGTGGTGCGTGCGCCGCCCGGGCGTCACTGGGATGTGAACATACGCCAACGATCCAAACTTCCTGATGTGGTGTACGTCTGGTTCATGCCGAACATCATTTCGTAAGCGACGATCATAGAGACACAACACCTGCTTACCAGGCTGATAACTGCACCATAGCAACATGTGCCCATCACAGTGATGATCACTTGCTATATTTGTTGTATGGGTACATCTACAAATCCAATCTACCAAAGATAGTGGCACTGTCGGGGGTGACACCATTTCGGAAATGGTTTAGCTCTAGAGGTGTATTGTGAGTTCTAGTCGAAGTTTCCGAACGCGATTGGTTCAATCGACCAGGCCAAAATCGCCGGCGAATCGACCAAGCGTATACATGGTGTACATTGTCTGCACTAAGTACGAATTAAGCCTTGACATGTGGCCAAAACCAGCTGTTTTGCAGCGTGGGCGAATCCACTAATGACTTGAATTTGTATCGGGGCGACGCTTTGACCTGCCCCAAATCGGTAAATTTGGGCGGAATTGACAATACCATCCTTGAAACGATCCGCCATTTCCGAAATGTCGACCATCCGACAGTGAGGGAAGTCAGCCAGTCTTGATTTTCCTCCATGTAGTGCGCAGTTGAAGTTTCCTTTCGCTTCAAACGGAATGATCTTTGTCCGCACTCACCTCCTTCACTTTCGTACTGCCGGCTCGCAGCGAAGGTAGGCTTAGCTAGTGCGATACCCCTCCCGTGTGCGCGTGGTCCCTTGCCCTGACAATGCTACTCTTGAGATCACGATGAGCGAGGAAGAGCCGACGTTGAAGTGACAAATATTCACCTCACGCGCGACGACTATGGCATCATGGTCGGCTGGATGGAGATACCGGCCAATTGCGTGATGATTCGCGGCTCAGGGAAGAAAACGACAGTTGGAGCCACCAAGACGAAGCCTGATGCGTTCAAGAAGCTGTCGAGACGTCGGGCTTAGTGGGCCTTATTTAAAACGAAGTTTTGTAGGATCGATGAGGTATGTGCGGACGCCACGCTCTGCTACTTAACTTAGTCCCACTCGCCCCAGTCCTCGCCGCGCTTGCCGGCATCCTCGTGCGTTGCCGGCGTCGCCTCAGGGGCCTTGGCATCCGCTGTGGCAGCAGTGGCCGTCTCCGGCACGGACAGGTCATCGTCGTCGCCCCAGTCCAGCGAGTCCTCCTCTGCAGCTTCATCACCCTCTTCTAGTTTCAACTCGGCCAGGGCACTGGTCGGCTCCTTCAGACTCGACGACGCGCCCGAAGAAGTTGATTCCTTCCGCTCGTCCAGCTCGATCCAGCTCTCACCGTCACTTGATGAAGTGGGGCCGTTCACGGCAGCAGCAGCAGAAACCGGCACCTTGTCTTCCTCCTCCTTCGACTCGTCGTCAGGGAAAATCGGCTTGCCGTCGTCGTCCTTGGCCTTGGGCGAGTCCACATCCCAGCCAATCTCCTCCTCGTCATCATTCAAAGCTATTCACAAAGCAACACCACCACAACAGCAACGCAGTCAGCTATGCCTAGAAGTTTTTCCTTTCACACCGCCACACGCACCATGCTCGAGCAGGTCGGCACCGCGCTGCTCCTGCGCCGCCAGTAGCGACGCCTTGTAGATGTAGTGCGCCCAAAACACGTCCGCCTCCACCACGGACGGCACGAGCTCCGTGAACTTGGCTCCGACCGTCGGGTAGTTCTCCAGCACCTCCTTCTGGATCTCCGCCAGCTGCTCCGCAGGCGTCGTGAGTTTCCACTTCTCGAAAGTCTCTACATCCAGCGGCGGGTCCACGTAAGTCTCCGAGTCCTCCTGCAGAGCCAGCAGACGGAACCGTCTGGCACTGAGCTCGCTCTCACTGAGCTCCTCGTCTTCGTATGCGGAATCCCCCGCCAGCGTGCCCAGGAACTCGTCAGCCGAGTTCAGCAGCTTGGAGCCCATGGCCTCGAGCGAGCCGAGGCTCGTGCCGACGTTCAGCGACGTCAACTTGCTGCCTACTGAGGTCAGCGAGCCCTGCACTGAAGTAAGTGAGCCTTGCACCGAGCTGCCCACTGAGTTAAGGGAGCTGCTCACGTCGAAGGCGAAGAGCGAGTTCTTGAGCGACGTCAGCGGGTCCGCCATGTCGTCCTCGTCCTGCTCTTCGGTCGCCGTCAGCGTGGGGCCTTTAGGCTTCCGGTCCTGCTTGTCCTGATCCTTCTCCTGATCTCTGTCCTGGTCCTGCTTGGCCTCTTCGTCGTCCGAGCTGCGGTCGACGCTGAGACGTCCGTCCTGCATGTTCTGGCGCACGTTCTTGGACAGCTCGGCCACGTCCTCCTGCACGATGGACCTGAAGTCCTGCAGGTCCGAGCTCAGCGTCGTCATGGCCTCCGCCGACTTGTCCTTGATGGCGTTCACCACTGAGTAGAAGCTGCTGAACGACATGGCGGCGGGGTCCGGGGCGGCGTCGAGACACTTAGATGGATGCCTTCTCTTACTGCGGCTGTTCCTGGTCGGTTAAGTGCGATGGTGGCGTACCACATAACGTACTTTATCAAAGGTTATGTGCACGTAAGTTGCACACTATTAAAGTGGTGTGTCCGACGTCGGACAGCCTTCCCCTCTCGAAATCGGTACCGAGTTTGCCTGGGTCCGGTGCCGCACGATTCGGATCCATCAGTTCTAGATCTGCCTCGTCTTGCACAAGTTACCTCTTTGCGTCTCTCTCCACCTCCCACCACAATGGTCCTCACGATCCGCAAGCCCGCTCCGGAGTTCACGGCCGACGCTGTGGTTGACGGCGAGTTCAAGAAGGTCTCGCTGTCGGACTACAAGGGCCAGTACGTGGTGCTCTTCTTCTACCCCATGGACTTCACGTTCGTGTGCCCCACCGAGATCTGCGCCTTCAGCGACCGCGCCGACGAGTTCAAGAAGCTCAACACGCAGGTGATTGGCTGCTCCATCGACTCCAAGTTCACACATCTGGCCTGGATCAACACGCCGCGCAAGAAGGGCGGCCTGGGCGACATGAACATCCCGCTCATCGCCGACGTCAAGAAGGACCTGTGCAACAAGTACGAGGTGCTCGTGTCGGAGGGTGACGACGAGGGCGTGGCCTTCCGCGGCCTCTTCATCATCGACAAGGAGGGCGTGCTGCGCCAGATCACCATCAACGACCTCCCCATCGGCCGCAACGTGGACGAAGTGCTGCGTCTCATCGAGGCCTTCCAGTTCCACGAGGAGCACGGCGACGTGTGCCCCGCCGGCTGGAAGAAGGGCTCCAAGGCCATGACTGCCAACCCCAAGGACTCGCTCAAGTACTTCGAGACCGTCGAGGAGCCTTCCAAGAAGCGCAAGATCTCCAAGTAAAAGGCGGCGGCAGTATCGTCGCAGGCCCGTAGCCTTCGGTTGACCCCCGTAGCTACAACTTGGAAGCGTGAAAGTAATATATAGCTCTTAAGCTCATGACAAGCAACCCTCTGTCGTCAGCCGCTCTCCTCAAAAAGCGCGACCTCTATACAAAATAACAATGAACCTTCAAACATCATACCCTCCATTCACACCTATCCAATCGAATATTGCTTCCCGCGCTTTTTTCAGCGACCTTCACTCCGCACTTGGATAACCACCCGCAACCAAGCGTCCGATGGCGGGCAAGACGCAGTATGGCGGCGGCAACGCCTCCCGCAACCCGTACAGCCGCGGCGGGGGATCGGCGTGGGCGCGCAGCTCGCAAGGCGCTCGCGCCAACGCGCAGCGCACGCGTCCGGGCCGCGGCATGACCGAAGCCAAGCAGTACGCGCTCCAGAAGGGCGACGAGCTTGACAGGAAGTTCGGCTTCTACCTGCTGCCGGAGCTGCTGGAGCAGGAGGAGGAGGCCAGGAAGGAGCAGCCGGACGCCGCCGTGGAAGGAGAGGACCGCGCCAAGCTCGGCTGGCTGCTCAACCTGCGCGCCTGCACGCTGCCCGACCCCCTGGAGGGCAAGAGCGAGGTCAGCGGCCTCGACTTGTACTTCCTGGAGCAGGATGGCAAGGCCTTCAAGACGCGCATCATCTACCAGCCCTACCTGTACGTGCGGCCCGAGGCTAACAGGTCCCAGGAGGTCATCGCCTACTGCTTGAGGAGGTTCGAGGGCCTCGTGGCCAAGGCCGAGAGGGTTTTCCGAGAAGATCTTGACATGGCCGACCACCTGAACGGCAAGAAGGCCCTGTACGTGAAGCTGAGCTTCGCTACGGTTTCGGACCTGATGACCGTGAAGAGGGAGCTGGCTCCGCTAGTCGCCAGGAACCAGGAGAGGCTGCAGGCCAGACAGGCCTACGAGATGCAGGGACAGGCACGAGAACAAGTGACGGAGGATGATCTGGTCTTTGGAGTGGACGCAGATGGAGCAAAAGGAGCAGGCACTGACGAAAGCGAGAGCTCGCTGCTGGAGCTCAGGGAGTATGACGTCCCGTACCCCATGCGAGTGGCCATTGACCTGGACATTCGAGTGGGGGCGTGGTATCACGTGGACTATGACCCGACGACGCCCTACTCGCCCTCGGATGTGACGCGCCAGAAGGATATGGTGGATAAAGCTGAGCCTGTCGTGTGTGCATTCGATATTGAGTGTACCAAGGCGCCGCTGAAATTTCCGGACGCACAGGTGGACCAGATTTACATGATCTCGTACATGATCGACATGCAGGGCTATTTAATTGTCAACCGCGAGTTCGTGTCGGAGGAGATTCAGGACTTCGAGTACACACCCAAGGAGGCTTATCCGGGGCCGTTCATTGTGTTCAATGAGGAGAACGAGGAACAGCTACTCAAGCGATTCTTTGAGCACGTGATTGAGGAGAAGCCGCACATTTTCGTGACTTATAACGGTGACTTCTTCGATTGGCCGTTCATTGATGCGCGCGCTCAAGTTCACGGTATTAATATGGCGCGTGAAATTGGTGTCTCTCTGGATGAGCGCAGCGGCGAGTACCGTGGACGTTGCAGTGTACACATGGACGCATTCTGTTGGGTCAAACGTGATTCGTATCTGCCCCAGGGAAGTCAGGGCTTGAAGGCTGTGACCAAATATAAGCTGGGATACGATCCGGTGGAAGTGGACCCAGAAGATATGGTGGCGCTGGCTCGTGATGAGCCTCTGAAGATGGCGTCATACTCAGTTTCCGATGCCGTCGCCACGTTTTACCTGTATGATAAGTACGTGCACCTGTTTGTGTTCTCGCTGTGCACGATTATTCCTCTGGGATCCGAAGATGTGCTTCGAAAAGGGTCTGGCACTCTTTGTGAAGCCCTGCTTATGGTTGAAGCCTTCAGCGGAAACATTGTTTGCCCGAACAAGCAAAGCTCTGCCCGCGATGAAAAGTTCTACAAGGGCCACCTTGTTGAAAGCGAAACGTATGTGGGTGGTCACGTCGAGTGTTTGGAGTCAGGTGTATTTCGTGCCGACTTCTTGTATGACTTCCAGCTTGTACCAAGCGCATTCCAACAGTTGATCGACAATATTGACCGGGATCTTACGTTCTCGCTGGAGATTGAGATGAATGTTCCAGTCGACAAAGTCGATAACTATGAAGAAGTGAAAAAGGATATAGTTGAGCGACTTGTTGCGCTTCGTGAGCGACCAAACCGGAAGGAGCAGCCGCTCATTTACCATTTGGATGTGGCTGCCATGTACCCGAACATTATTCTTACAAATCGTTTGCAGCCATGCGCTATTGTGAACGAGGCAGATTGTGCCGCTTGCACGTACAACACCGAGTGTGGTCGATCAGCTGTCAAAGAGAAAGATGCATCTTGCCAGCGTGAAATGGACTGGGTATGGCGTGGTGATTTTTACCCTGCCACGCGACCAGAGTACTACTCCATCAAGACTCAGCTTGAGTACGAAAACTTTCCTCTGGAGAGGAAGGGAGCTGCGGCGAACGGAGATACAAGCAAGGGACCAAACCGTGGCGCCCAGACTACTGTTCCTTTTGCTCAACTTCCTAACGACAACCAAGAATTGCTGCTGAAGCAGCGATTCAAATCGTACTGCTCCAGTGTATACAAGAAAACCAAGGTTACAGAGGAGCAAAAGCGATCGGCCACTGTCTGCATGCGTGAAAATCCGTTCTATGTGAACACAGTGCGTGCTTTCCGAGATCGTCGTTATGAATACAAGGGACTGACGAAGGTCTGGAAGAAAAAGGTGTCGCAAGCCGCCGATGCGAAGGATCTACTGGCGAAGATTGATGCTCAAAACAAGTGCCTCGTGTACGACTCTCTGCAGCTGGCCCACAAGTGTATTCTGAACTCGTTCTATGGTTATGTGATGCGCAAGGGTGCTCGCTGGCACTCGATGGAGATGGCTGGTATCGTGACGCACACGGGCTCCAGCATCATCACTGGCGCTCGTGAGCTGGTGGAGCAGATTGGACGACCACTGGAGCTGGACACCGATGGCATTTGGGCTATTCTTCCCAAGTCATTCCCTGAAACGTTCTCTTTTAAACTAAAGGATGGAGGTTCAAGAAGCATTTCATACCCGTGTGTGATGCTGAATGCAGATGTGCACGCGAAGTTCACTAACCCGCAGTATCACGAGCTGGACCCAGCTACAGGGAAGTACAACACGCACAAGGAGTGCTCCATTCTGTTCGAGGTGGATGGTCCATACAAGGCCATGGTTCTTCCTGCTTCTACTGAGGAGGGAAAGCTGCTGAAGAAACGTTATGCAGTGTTCAACTTTGACCACTCGCTTGCTGAGCTGAAGGGTTTCGAACTCAAGCGACGTGGTGAGCTGCAGCTTATCAAGGCATTCCAGGGTCAAGTATTTGAATGTTTCCTTGACGGCGATAGTCTGGAAGAGTGCTATGCTTCCGTCGCGAAGTGCGCGAACCGTTGGCTTGATGTGATTGACACTCGAGGCAAGTCGATGGATGACGAAGAGTTGATGACGCTGATTACGGAGAACAAGAGTATGTCTGGAAAGCTCGAGGAGTACGAAGGTCAGAAATCTACCTCTATCACTACGGCCAGGCGGTTGGGAGAGTTCCTCGGAGAAGAAATGATTAAGGATAAGGGCCTGACATGTAAAATGATTATTGTTGCACGTCCTTATGGTGAAAAGGTGACGGAGAGAGCTATCCCTACGGCCATCTTCGCAACAGAGGATGCGGTCAAGCGACACTTCCTGAAAAAGTGGCTGAAGGATCCACACCTCCAGGACTTCGACATTCGGTCGATTCTTGACTGGGATTATTACCGTACGCGTTTCGCTTCAACGGTGCAGAAGATTATTTCGCTTCCGGCTGCTTTCCAAAATGTGAAGAATCCGGTGCCTCGAATCGAGCTTCCAGACTGGATGAGGAAGCAAGTTCGGGAGAAGAATGCTAAACACCAACAGGGTAACATGAAGCAGTTCTTCAAGGCTGCTGCGAAGGGTGCTGGCAATGGAGACTACGTTGCTCAGCTGATCGATATGGAGGACTTAATGAAAGGAAAACAACCTTCACGGCCAGGAAAGCCTCTCTCACGAAAGCGAGGAAAACAAGCAAGTAAAGACATTAACAGCACCAGCAGCCCGGTCGGAAAAATCGGTGACGGTGATGTTGTGTCTGCTGCTAAGGTAAAGCTCGGGGAAGTGCCATTTAAAGAGTGGCTGCAGAATCGGAAGAAGAAGTGGAAGTCAATGCTGGGAAAGCGGCGACGAGAGCGAGAGGAACGCATGCGCAGCTACGGTGGTGCGGGTGGATTCGGTATGGCGAACAGTGCACATGGTAGTGCAAAACGGTTCCAGAGTGGCTCTACCAGTACCCTTGCAGCGAAGGGCAACGGTGTTGGCATGGAAAATTTCGTCTTCAACGCTGGAAGTGCACTGCAGCGCGAGTACTGGCAGATTGTCGAAATTCAGCAAGATCAAGGCGGAATATTCACCTGCTGGGTTCTGACTGCGCACTCACAGATGCTCCAGCGCATTACCTTGAAAATGCCACGGGTTTTCTACATCACTTGTGAGGAAGCAGACCAGGAAAATCTACTATCGTTGTTACCAGGATGTCGGCGTGTGTCTCGTATCGTGCCGCACTACTCGACCAAGCCCCAGTCTGTGTTGGAGGTAATGCTTAGCGAGCGGCAGTACCAACAGTATCACAAGGAGATCAACCAGATTTTAGGTGACCCGAACGTGAAGGGTGTGTATGAGCTGCAGGTCTCTGCTTTGACGCGGGCCGTTTGCGCACTTGGATGTGTTGCGAAGGTTGTCAACCCACACCTCTCAAGCACCAATCAGGAGTATGAATTGAGTGACCTGCAGTTCCAATCTACAGCGCAGGCAGCGTATCTCATGGATCCTCAACACTCGCTAACATCAAATGGGGCGGCATCACCGCCACCTAACTCGTTGATGCGGAGAGTGCTGCTCTACTTTGCTCAACAGAAGAAACGCGCTATCCTGGGCCTAGTTGTGCTCAAAGAGGAAGATGACGATGTCAGTACCGAGAGCCTGGGTAACGCTGTGAGCGAGGGCAACGCGAACGTTTGGTACGTCGACCCCTTCTCGAACGTGAAGTCTCGCGGTTCGGACTTAAAGCAGTTCTTCGAACAACTGCTCTTCGAGTCTCAAGAAGAAGATGCCCCGGCTCCTATTCAGAGCTGCTCCTTTAAAACTCACGTCGTAAAGACAGCACAGGAGGCATTCTCCGGCGTGAATGCTACGCTTGCACGGCTAGCTTCGAACAAGCAGCTTGCCCCCAAGCCGACGATTGTAGTGGCGCAGACATGTATTCCGTCCAGTAAGCGGCTTCGTGGGAAGATGCAGGGTCTTCACAGCTTCCCCATTGCGATGCTGCCATGGAACGACGAGGACACGTTATTCCCTGCCCTCACGTGGCGCAAACTCATGGGAGAAAAGATGCTGACGCGATGTTTCGAGATGACTCAGTACTACACGGATGTGCTTGATTGCGCGCGGTATGCACACTTGCCGGTTGGCAACTTCACAGGTGATCACTCGATTGCAATTCTGGACACCCTGTACTCCCGTATCTTGGCCAAGCACAAGCATCTGTGGTGGCACTCGCCAACGTCTTTGCCGGACCTTGGCGGAAAGGAGCAAGAGCAGCAGTTCCAACAGCTCTTTAGTCAATCGCTGTTAGGTTCGGCACAACAAGAAACCAAAAAGAAGGTCGATGCGGCCACACAACACCGTGTGGACAGCTCGGTCGTGGTATGCGAGAAAGGATCCTTTGTTGATGTCTGCGTTGAGATCGAGCTCGATGGCCTTGCGGTCAACGCAATTCTAGTGGCTTCTCAGATCCACAGTATCGAAGGTCTAGGAGTTGCGCATCAGATGGAGATTGACTTTGACGGTAATGGCGAAGGCGACGCGGGTGCTAAGGGGGAAGGCTCAGCACCTGCTCCCGCAGTCGCCGAGGGTGATGCCGAAGAAAGCTGCCACGAGGCTTTCCGGTTGTTGCGTGTGATGGTGACGACGCTCTTCAAGGATTTCTTGGCGAGCCGTAACAAGTTTGCGGATCATGTCTTGCAGCAATTCTACCGCTGGCTGTGCTCCCCGAATTCACTGAGTTTCGATCCAGCCCTGCATGCAATGGTGAAGCGACTGATGGAGAAGCTGTTCTTGCAACTGCTTGCCGAGTTCCGGCGCCTTGGATCTCAGATCGTGTATGCCGACTTCAGCAAAATCATCGTGTGCACCAAGAAGAAGTCGGTGCGTGACGCGCAGACATACCTGAACTTCATTTTGCAGTCCGTGCTGTCGAATGAGCTCTTCCAGGTGCTCAACTTTACGCCGAAGAAGTACTTCTCGAATCTATTGTTCTTGGATGCGGAGAACTACGGCTGCATTTTGCTGAAGAATGTGGTGCCAGAAGAGGTGCAAGAGGAGACTGATCACGATGACGGCAGTGACGAAACACCTCTCGAGATTGTTGCTCACTGGAACATCGCGAATTATTTGCCGCGCGGAGTTGACGAGTATTTCCTCATTTTGGTGGGTCAGTTTATCCGTCGGCGAGCAGAGTTCCAGCAGCGCGAGCGTAGGCGGCTTGCAAGGGGTGACGCTGCTAAGCCTGACTTCGCTGAGGATGATGAGCAACCGCTGGATGAGGACGAGAAGAAATCGAGTCCTATTGCGAAGTACTCGCAAAAACTCGTATCGTCCTATTTCTCGGACAAGATGCTGCGTCTGATTCCAGAGATTCTGACGTACAACATGGACCGGGACAGCTTTCCTGTGTTTGCTGGATCGCATTTACCGATGGAGTCCCCTGCTCTGGAACTGGTCAAGTTTGTGGGTGCAGTTTTCCAGCTGGAGCCGAGCGTGGAAATGCAGGTGGGCAAGATGAGGCGCACGTTGCTCAAGTTGCTGCGCACGAGCGAATTTGGCGAGGAATCGCAGTTCCGCAACCCGTCGCTGTCGTTCACGGTGCAGGATGTCATCTGCCTTAGCTGTAACCTGTGCCGCTCTGTTGATCTGTGCCGAGACCCGCAGCTCTTCAAGGGAAGTGCCTCACGCTCCGATGAAGACGACGAAGGGCTGAACAATGGTGAGGATGCCGAGGCGACTGCGGCATGGCACTGCCCTCGATGCTTCGCGCTGTATGACAAGACTGCATTCGAGATGCGACTCGTTGAGATGGTTCAGGCGCAGTCGGTGGCGTACCAGCTGCAGGATCTGTACTGCCGGAAGTGCCACCTGCCGGCTGAGCACAAGATGCGCGAGTACTGCCCTTGCTCAGGCACGTACGCATTGGTGCCTGGAGTACGTGAATCGCTTCTCGAGACGCTGCGACTGCTTAAACGCATCGCGCAACAACACAACTTCGAGTGGCTATTGGAGACTGTCCAGCGTCTGGAGCGCGAAGCTGCGCAACCACTGCTCATGTAAGGAGAAACATAATATAAAGCAAAACAATTGAGCTTGAAGGCATGTTATTTACATCCCAACCCTCCTTCATATTCGGTACTCAGGATTGTATCGACCTCAACTATTTCCTGTATGTGACGTCTTCGCATCTCAAAAGTGATTGCAAAATCAGCACTGATAATAACAGTTCCATCAGACTGCTATTGAATTATGGACACTGTTGTCTTGGGGTGCCGATACACTTTTGTTACACATGACATCAGGGAGCCCAAGCAACGAGCTCATGGATGACCCCTCGATAAACCTACCAACACATTCAAAGACTTTGAGATGTGTGCATACATTCACGGTTGATAAATGCCTTGCCCCAAACATGCATCATCTCGGTGGAATCCACAGTGTGGATGTGTACAGCCAAACATGCGATGTTACTGCCTAGTACTCCAATATATATATGCGAAGTAGCAGCACCTATGGATTCCAACGGCGCCACTTTGGCAGTATCGTGGCAGCATGGATTTATGCGCTCGTCAACGGTCTCTGGCCCCACATCTCCCGTGATACTTATTCCGACACGGACACGAGTGTTTGAACCCAACCTCCACTCCTACCGATTGGTGAGATTTCACAACGCAATGGGGGCGCGATGTAGGATTTGCGAGCTGCCCGGAGGCACTCTTGAGAACTTTGAGACAACGTTCCAGTGAGAACGACCAAAACCCGTTGCTTTGGTTGTTTCCCAACGTCAGACGGATTTTTTTATTTAGCCTTTCCTAGCTCGCTAGAAATGGTGTATGGACTACAGCTAACCAAGATACGAGTTCGTGGATCGATTGCGATGGCCTTTGGGCTTTTATTCAAACGGTGAACGCAAAACATCAACGTTATTGTTCGAACGAGCAGACAACCACTCGAGCACTCTACAACACTCTACAACCCTTAATGGTTCAAGCGATACTTGATATTCTCCAAGACACTGCGAAGCAGCCAGCCGTCACCGTCCGCCAGCGTGGCGCTTTCGTCCATCACACACGCAGGATAGTCCGCAGGTTGTTCTCGGTCGCGTACATCTCCGGCAGCCCGAAGCCGTGACCAATCTTGTGTAACACCACCACCATGTCGTCCTGGTCAATACTGCTAAACATGTCACTCACTTCGACGCGTTGGCCCCAGTCGCCTCCCACACCGACGGCGCCCTCACCCGGTAATATCGACGGCCACAGCGAAATGTCGAACGGCTGACCCTTGCACGCACTCGTGTAGGCGCTCGCAGCCCAACCCTGGTGCTTGCAGCACTCGTCTGGGCACTTGGGACTGCCGTCAGAGTCCAGAATACCCTCGTAGATGGTGCCCAGCGAGTCGTCGCTCCAGTCCATGATGGACTTGTCCTTCACGGCAAAGCCCACGACCGTGATATCGATCTGGTTGATCGGCCAGCAGTCGTAGCCGACCAGCCAGCGGTTCCAGAAGTTGAGCTGCTTCTCGATCATGGCCTGGAACTTGGACGCCACGGCTTGGTCAGCTGCTGCTCGTTGTCCCAGCGCACGCAGTTGCTGAGCTTGCCCTTGTTGTTCACGAGCTGGTCGAAGATGAGGTTCTGAAACGAAGACATGGTGACGTATTTCTCCATCGTGTTCTTCCACACCCAGTCGATCTGCTCTCGGGTGACTCCGCCCGTGTTGGGGTCACCGATGACACACTTGCCGCTGCCCGACGTGATGTCACCGAACGTAGCGTGGTCGACCGACGAAGTGTTGGAGGCTCCGGCTACCTGAGTACTGCTAGACAGCCAAAGCAACAACTGCAGGGAGCAGAAGCTGCTTGGCCGAGACGCGTGAGGAGTTGGGATTTGCCGCCATGGTGGTGAAAGGAAGAATGCAGAGGTTACAGTTGGAGCTCATGTCTTTCAGGTGGGGCTCACGTCTTCCTAAACGCTGACTCAAGGTCCTGGAGTTGGTAGGCTTTGTTTTGGGCGATTGATATTCTACGAAAAGGCATGTTTTTTGAAGACGTGAGGACAGGACCAACTTATCGAGCGCCACTCGTAGAAATTGGCGAGATTTGCAGCTTGCGGTCGACACTTGGTAGTGAAGGCGTATCATTGCTAGGATGACCGAGAAAACTCCAAAACCAGCATACCTGACGAGTTTTTCTCCAAAATCAGCATACTCGGCAAAACCAGCATACCGAGTTTCTGATACTGAGGCTGGGTGACTGTTCCTGTCCGTAGTTGCAAAGCCATCGCCCCGACAAACATCATCAGACAGGAGGAGGGGGTTGGCTGGGTCACTACGAAAGAGGCCATGCCCACCCTTGAACTGGGGGAGGTATGTAGCAGCGGCAAGGAAGCGAAGTTTGCTGTGCAAGACTATGCGTTGTCGATCTATAGCTACCAGCTACAAATCAACTCGTATCGGCGCCGCTGTTGCCAGCTAAGAGAAAGAAAGTTTCCCAAGGTAGAACGCGCGTTAAACGAATCCCGAGTGCTGGAGAGAGCAGGCCAACGCGAGTTCAGCGCTGCACCAACTGTGGACAACCGGATCACAACAGGAAAACATGCAAAATGGTCTCAATGGAGCCTGTAGCTCCTACAGTCCTGACAGCGCCAGCAGCAGCCGCAGCACGTGCAGCACTGACACAGTCATCGCACCAGGAACCACTAGTATCCCCAGCGTCAACGACTCTTTGAGCCCGGCAACAGCCGCGACTCCTGCAACAGCAGCGACCGCAACAGCATCGGCTTCGTCGTAGTAGTATGGGTACCTCTCGCGGTGCTGCAATGCAGCCGTCGCTAATTTGCTGATGATGCCTAGTATCAAAAACTCGGTATGCTGGTTTTGCCGAGTATGCTGGCTTTGGTGAGACACTCGTGTGATATGCTAGTTTTAGAGTTTTCTCAGGATGACCACCATATTTATGATAACATGCACATCATCCATGCAGCTACAGTGAACTGGCAGCAGCAAAAGAGTCCACGCTCAAGATACAGAGTGCCAATCAACGATTTATACGAACAGAAAACAGCGTTTCTTTCTCAATCTCACATTTCTCATCAAGTATGACGGACGTGCTGTTGTCGTCGAACTTCAGGTATTATACATGTACTTGTATTCTCTGAGGATAAGGCCGCCATGGTAGCTGCCTTGAATTGCATCACCTATTTCGCGGATGGTGGAGACTTGATGTGGACTGGCCGGACAGTGATCTTGGAGATTGTGTCGCTCGTGGGATCTCTCAGCGATCTG
The DNA here is from genome assembly GCA_019155715.1 of Phytophthora pseudosyringae. Classification (NCBI taxonomy): domain Eukaryota; phylum Oomycota; class Peronosporomycetes; order Peronosporales; family Peronosporaceae; genus Phytophthora; species Phytophthora pseudosyringae. The sequence goes on along the minus strand of JAGDFM010000261.1, from coordinate 35,715 downwards.
TGCATGGCGGTGGAAACACAGCGGCATGGCTCCTTTTGTGTGAATGGGTACTTACCTGGCCCTACGCACCATGCGACTTTACGCGCCCGATGGCCAAATAGTGAACCCGAACACTCCGTATAGGAGCTCTGCCAATCAGGCGTCCAAGTCAAGGATGTCGTGCATTGGTCATGGAACGCCAGGCATCTTACCAGGGGCATTCGGTTGCAAACTGGTCATCTCATGAGGATGCTGGTCTTGAATTTCCCGCAACTGCTGCGGAGAGGGACCCATGCCGGGAGCATCAGGTACCTCACAGGAGCGACCGATCATACACCGCTTAGGCGCTCGATCACTGCCGACTGGAGGGTGGTGAAGCCAAGTGTGGATGACGATGGTGAGATGGCGGCCACAAGGGTCCACTCGCACAGGGAGCTGGAGCACTACATGCAACAAGAGGTGGGCGAGACTACTACGGTGAAGTACGTGCACCCACGGCTTGTAAGGCTAGTATGTTTGTGGGCAGGGCGTCGCCGCTGGAAGGTCTCGAGGAAACTCTTCAAGGCGCAGATTAACAAGCGGGAACGAACACAAGGCATGGGTGTTGGGGCCAAGGCTCAGGTGAAATGGTGTCGCCACAGTTCTGCAGCGGCCATAGGGCTGGGACAGCTCCGCTGGCACAAACTTCGCAGAGTTGTGGGCCTGACTCCGTGGGGTGAGCAGCTCATCTATCGGCTGAAACACCACGCGCTGTCGGCCTACAATCCGGTGTCGGCCGGTTTCCACTGCCCTCACCCGGAGTGTGTGAGGAGGGGTCGAGTGGATCTCTACCATATCTTTTGGGAGTGCCCGGCGGCGGTCAGGCTTCGGAGGGTGATGACGCTACGGTAGGCCTGCGTCTCGAGAGTTATGAAACAGCGTTTTTTTCTCTATCCCTGAAGTGGTGCCTAGCGGGTTGGCCAAGGCAACGGGGCAACTTATAGCCGATTGTCTAGACGACATCGTCGGAAACGCTGGCGATGTCATTGAACGGCTCATAGCACAATGCTGGAGCCTCGGAGCAGCGCTGTATTTCGATGGAGGGTTGCGTATTTTGACCAGCACAACGACATCACGAAGGAACGTCATGAGGCGAACTACGCGGCGAGGTTGCGCAGCGGCCACGCGACCATCGTGAGGGATTTCTTCAAGGGGAGACCCAACAAGGCGATGGCGTGCGTTAGTCGCGTCATTTGCGCGATCTTGGGGGGCAACTGGACGGGGCCTGCTGACGCCCCGGTGACAGGGGACAGTATGGTGACTGTCTTCCATGCAGGACGTCACCAGAGCAAGGCTACAGCGGTGTCATGATCGCTAGAGTCCAGGAGGTGACCGGAACTTGTCAGGTTCTCTATATGAGCGGGAGGCTGTACACAGGCAAGATGACACGCGCGCATAAGGCCATCCAGCTGGGTCTCCTCAAAGGCCTGAGGGTGTACAGACGCCATGCATGGGGCCCGGTGCATGTGGTTGGAGACGACATAGTGGTGACGAGACAACATGAGACGAGGACGCCGCCACGCGCGGCAGACCTCAAGACGCCTTACTGGGCGGCTAGGCGGAAGGCTGACGCTCTTGGTGTCGTCAGTTGGAGGGCGGTGCCCAGAGAGCGAAACCGGGCGGTGCATGAGATTATGAGGGTCGTGATGTCCACTCAGCAAGACATGGAATGGTCAGCCAGAGAAGATCTCCAAGACGGAGCAAGTTGGGCCGCGGTTACGGCGTTCGCGCCGGCAGACGCAAGATATTGGAGACAAGTGCATGATGCTGAGATCCAGGACAGGATCGCAGAGAGTACCGTGTAACTATGCGGGGAGCGGGCCCCCGGTGCCTTGCACGAACGAGCTCGAACGCCTGGCCCATAGCAGTAATGGCATGAGCGGGGAACGGACGTTAGGTGGCGTTAGCGGTTGCTAAATGACATTAATGTACCTCACTTCAAAACAAAACAAATAGACAGGAAGCAGGAGGTATTCCCAGAAGGGATGAGACGCATAGAAATGATCTTGTAGGTTGCGTTGACCGAAGAAACCATTGCAGCACCAAGCTCCACGATCATTCATTCACAGATAATGTCTTAAGTTTCTGTACTGACTTCAAGTAGGGCAGAGTGTCAATACGTGGCTCATAGGTCAACACCAGTCGCTCTAAGTTGTGCAAGCTGTCAAATGCGGTAGCTCCACGAGCGAGATGAACATAGCTAACGTGAGCGCGTTGAGGCTCTTCAGGTGTTCGAAAGATGGAAGCGCTTGCAGTCGAAGGTGCATTCCCAAGTGCATGAACGTCAGCGAAGACGTACCGTTCAGCATATCTCGTGGAAGTTCCAGCAGTGGACTGTCAAAAGCCCCTCAACATACCTATTTCATCAAGGGAACGAGAAAAAGGCATGATTCATGATAAGACCCAACGGCAGCCGTTTTGAAATCTCGAGTTGCAGCAAGTTGCCCCACTTTAGTCGTCACGGCTTTGGGTTGCAGCCAAGCCTCGAACGTCTTGGGTGCCACATCTCCATCAATGAGGATCTAACAGGGGCATTGCGTCAAAGATCCTTTTTCAACAACTGTCCAGCGGTCGGGATGGAGTTTACACGCCAGAGCGGAAGTCCACATGCTTTTTTGCACAAATACAGCCACGCAGATTGCGAAAACGACCAGCCCTGTAGCCGATAGAAAATGTCGTTTAGGGTAAAGTCGCGTAGGTCGTTTGCGTGCATCTCGGACGAGGTAAGCGACTCGCGACAGTCAGTAGAAGAAGACGAGGTGCACCCTAAATTGTAAGGTGAAACCCCACAACATGGTGACTTGAAGCGACTTTAAGGTCCTGTAGATAATGTTCATTTGAACGGGATCTGCGATCACACTGGCGTTCCTCTCAAAGTACCCAGCGGGGAAAACGTCCAAGTTGATCGCAATTTTTGTACGATCAAGACCAAAGCTGGAGAGACAGTAGATGACCATCCATATCGGGTAACCAACAGCGACAAGCAAATCAAACCTGTACGCAACATTCATGGCTTAATTAGTCGTCTCTAACTTCTCCGGGAACTGTGCGGTAAGAGCTAACAACGTATTCACGATGATTTCGGAATGACCGGTCTGATCATCTGGGAGTAACATCATACTCGCGCATTACACCGTGTTGGTCCCTATGATCGTCGAGAAGGCGGCGACTAAGACTAACGGCGATAGGATAACCGACTCGATAGCTAGGTCGGTAAATTTGATCCAGACTCTCTGCGTGCAAGGGAATGGGACTTGCTTTTGCCACGCTATCCGTTGCAAAACAAGTCCTTACGGCTATTTTCACAGCTAAACTGTCGTCTTTGACCAAGAGCAGAAGCTTGGTCACTTTGCTTCGACGCTGAGTACTTGCGCTGGATATTAAATCTCGGCGCAGATTAACTATCATGGATTCAATCCGAGACGCATGTTTGACTTGCATCATGCTTCTGGGCCGTCTGGATATTTCACAAGGATTGAAGCATACGCGAGCGCTACCAGTGAAAACCCACACACTGAAAACCACTTCATTCCAGTCGAGCGTTCACCATCAGCCAGAATGACCCATCGTCAAAGTTTTCAGCCTTCATTACCCGACTCACCGTCTCGGTGGGTCGGATTGTCAACAGGATGAGCCAAACCGTCCACGCGAAACACAGCAAAACCATCATTCCGACCAAGATTTGCATTCCAAGCAACGGGAACCGCTTGGCGTCCTACCGGCGTGTTGATCGCCGCTCTGGGATATGGTCACCCGCCCCAAGAGCGGTGACCGTCGACTCTGGAAGAACTTTTCTTCAGGAACCGAACGTTTTTTTCGTGGCGCGGCATGGAGAACAGGCAAGAGAGTTCCTGAAGCCATTGCTACTGACAGATTCAAAACTTGGCTTGCAGTCTTTTTGGGATACACTTGCTCGGGCGAACAATCTCGACTTCGTCGTCCGTAGAGTTGCTGGACTAGAGCCGCTGAAATTGATGGTGCTTGGTCCGCTGGTACCTCCAACGCCATGTGCGGTGGTGCCACTAAGAATCGGCGATGAAGTACGTTACACTTCAGGGGTCCAAATGGACGCGTTTATTACTACAGTAGGAGAAACAGATCCCTTGAATTGACAACAACACTCTCATCACGATCAATGATCGAATCTGTAACTTTTGTCGAAAATTGAGCTTATGGACTGTTGCAACCGAGCCACGCTTCACGTATGGGGTGACAGGGTTCTCCAACTCCTCGTAGGATCTGCCGTCGACGCATCTCAATCGGATGCGGGTTTTCGCTGCAGGAAATCCCCATGAACCGAGCGTTGTAGCACATCGCCTCTGGATGCCCCGGGACTTGGCACTGCCGATACAATGTGCCATTGCATTGATCCATTCCCACTTCAGTAGGCGGACCTTCCGCTGTCCCTGGCAGAATGAGCGCTCCGCAAATGCCGTTCGAGTATTTCTTGAGTACTTCCAGCGTTCCTCTTGTGGGTCGATCGTCGGTTCGGTTGACAGCGAGGCAAGAGGCAGCAGGTGTCCCCCAGAGTGGATGAAGCCTGCAATGCGGACTCGATAGGTCACAATCTCCAAGAAATCCGTTGCAGCACCAACTCCCGCGATCAGCAACGGCGAAATTTGTAAGTCTTGTGAGATGTGTGAGATCAGGAAGACTGACGATAGTCACGAGACTGGTCAGCACTATACGCTCAACGTTGTGCAGATTTTCAAATGAAGGTAACTCTTCAAGTGAGAAGAGCAACGCCAGTGTGAGCGACTTGAGACTAGTTAGCCCCTTGAAGGAGGGCAGCACGGGGATCATCGGATGTATGCCCAAGTGGAGAAAGGCAAAGGCGTCCATCTTGTCGAACATACTTTGTGGCAGCGACTCTAACGATGCAGTCGCAGTGCCTTCTATATGCCTGGCTCCAAACAACATAGTGTTAGTTAGTCACCACCACGGCGACTTTGCAAACTATGTAAGCTAACGTACAGGTACTGAAGCTGGGTAAACTCCTTCACCCATGCTGGCAGCATCGCTGTGTGCGTGTAGACCAAAGACCTACCAAAATGATAGATAAAAACCACTGTGAGCTGTTTTTTTTTTCGGAGCAAAGTTGCGTCATGTCAACATACAAGTGAGTCATCTTCCTGCACCGTCGGAGGTCTTCCGGGAGCGTCGGAAGATATCCGTTCATGAGTTGGATAGTCTGCAAATCTCCCGTTGCTGCAAGCTTCAATAATAATAGGTGAGGTATATTGTGTTACTTCCGCTATCTCTAGCTGATGAACTCTAATATCCATTCTGAGCTGGGGAAAGCATCCTGCTCTGTCTTCAACTCGGCTTCCTAGCCTATGCTCTGGCCGTCTATCGTGCCATTTCACTCTCTGTTCTGTTCTTCTCTCCACTTTTGCATGTCTCCGTCCAAGAGGTTTGATAAACCGCTGTAGAGTTCATGCCCAAAAGTCTCGTCGTCAAAAGTCACCATTTGGCTCCTCTTGCTATCCATGGCTTGGTTCGCTAACTAATCAGCCATTTTGTTGTATTGGCGATAGTGGTGTCTCCAGCTCTTGACCGCGCCCTAGTCTGCCAATTTCCGAGACCGACCGTACCAATGTAACAATTTTCTCGCTCGAGGTTGTTTCCGCTCGCGCATCATCCTCAATATTAGTGCGCTGTCCCCCACCACGTGGAAATGCTGCCATTGCTTGGCAACAGCATGGTCCAACGCCGATGCAAGCCGATGAATTCCGCGATGTTATTCGTTGTCTACTGATGTCCCAGTGCTGTGGCTGCAGCCCAAATGATCCTTGCATTATTTTCGTCGCGATCAGCTTCGACGATTACACTACCACTGCCACCCGCACCTAGATTTCCGCGTGAACCGCCATCGAAAAACCCGATTCTCACCACACTTGTCGTCTCCGCACCTACGTCTTCTTGTCGTACGACTTGCAGTCGTCCAGCTATAGACTGCGCTATCCGTATCCGTTCCACAGACCGCGCCGTAATGGGATTCAGGCTCCCCACAAACCCATGGTACTTTTCCACGATCTGAGCTTGCAGTCTAGCAGCGGCCTCAATCATGGTGACCTCCCTGCGATCTTGTCTGTGCAGTCGATTTACATTGAGCCTCCAAATCGCAGTAAGTGTTATCGCACATCCCAGTTGCCACATTTCCTGTGTCACTTGATGAATTGCATCCCAGTCGACAATCTTGCTGTGCTTCCCCCAGTTCACTAACCAGCGTGGAGTGTTTCGTAGTTTGAATGCGATAATGTCCTCTGTGCGATCGTCTGTGGTGAAAGTTTCATCATTCCTGTACTCATGCAGTTCCCAATAGCGTAGCAGAACTTCCCAGAGTACTTGTGCCTCTGGGCATAGCCATGCCAGATGTATGGAGCCTTGATCTGCTTCCCGAACGCATCCGTGGGCCAGGCAACTGTAACCCTGTTCTTTGCTGACCCACAGGCGTAGCCGGTTTAATTTCAATTTCATAATGTTTTGTGTCTGGTAAGATGATACTCCTTCCATCCGATGAAGAGCTTTCCATTCCAGCTTGTCCAGAGAGTTCGCCACCCTCTGATTGTCATTCCCCAATTGCTTCCTGATTTTCCGTAGCGCGTCTGCAGCCGCTTTATCTCGTGCTCTGTGAATGAGCTATTTGTATTTCTTCTTGGTCTGGGTCCATCTGCGTTTGCCCGTCCATAATGGCCGCATCCGAGTCAAAAGCGGATGCGGAGTGATCCATACTGTGTTGGCTTCTGCTCCTAAGAACCCCGCTACTGCCTCCTCAGCTGTACACGATTCCTTGTCCCATGGTACTTCTGAAGCTGTCGCGGCCCAAGAGTGATGTATTGTCGATGTCGGATGGTTTTCCGCCGTAAAAACATGATTCTTGTCCTCTAGTGGATGATGCACATGTAGGATATTGGCGTGTGCCCCCACAAAACCTACTTCCGGGAAATTCGCGATTACGTTCAACACCAATTGTCGAAATCAGTGGGCAGTTTTACTGGACGTCGATATCGTTGCTGTCGTTGGTGCGAAGACCATGACCCCCGTCGACATAGTCGTGATTGTCATGATGTCTTTCAGTCGAGTATCAGTTACTGTCGGTGTGCCTGTAATCAGCCCATTTCTGTTGAATACCCTGTCCGTCTCCTATCCAAAATTGCTGGACCCTCAAATCTGGTATTGCTTCCGTAAGGCACCTTCCATTGAGCGTCTGCCTGCTACTTCGTCGCTTCCGAATGTGTTGTAGTGCGATTTCCAGTGCAGGTAACCACAAGCCCCTCGTTGGTCCAGCGGGTCTGCACTCCTTTGCTGAGTCGCATATCCACTCGTAACTTCCTTGTGTTATTTACACGAATATCATCCGGCTCATTGTTCCCGTTAAAGTGCAACGCTGCCCACGCGATTCCAGTGGCCCATAGTGTCTTCTGGTTCTGTCCTGGGATATTTGGCGCTTGATGTCAACCCAGGAGCGTCGCCTGTATCTCGTCGTTGCAAGATGTCTCCCGCGATTTGGATTTGCTGTCTTTGAGTTGTCGCCCAGTGTCCCGCCACTGTTGCACTCATTGTCATGAGCTCTCCGCGTATGTTGGGGACTCCGAGGCCTCCGTTGTTTTTGTTCTGTTCGGCAAGAGCCACCTGAGTCCAACCAGCAGCTACCCGTGGCGTCACCTCGAATAAGCCTTCCATACGAAATTGCGTATAGCTTGGTCCGCCCTTTTGACCATTCTCTTCTGAAGGCCAAGCATGCCTCGCAACGTAAAGAAGCTTGGGAAGGATTATGGCTGCTGCAATGTCCGCCCATTGCTGAACCGTATTTGTTTTGGATTGTGCCAGCGCTAGCCGTATCCTTAGAGCGGCGAAAGCCCGATCACAGGCTTCGTTGCTTGTGTCCCCAGGTCCCGCGATGTGTCCAAGGTACCGCGTGCTGTCAATTTCCCTCACTATCGCTACTGTCGTCTCTTCTGAGTCATCGGCTTGCTCATATTGGTCGCCGTTATCATCACCGTCATCTTGTTCCCCGCCATTGTCCTCATCGTCGTCTTCGTAACCCCCAAGGTGGATCGCCGCAGATTTGGTGACGTTGAGGAGGAGTCCGGAGACTGCTGAAAATTGGTTCACGGCACTAATAGCTGCCTGGTGCATGGACTTGTCGGCTAGGTAGATGGCTGTATCGTCCGCATAACCTGCTGCTCTGACCTCCATTGTTCCATTTTTGCCCGTCAATGTGATTCCTTGTAACTTTGAGTCGCCGTCGATAACATCGTAGAGCAGGTCCACCGCTATGATGAAGAGTAGCGGTGCCAGCGGGCATCCCTGTCGGATTCCCCTCGTCATTTTGATCTTCTCCGACAGTCTGCCATTTGCAAGGAATAGGACGGTGGTGTTCGAGTGTATCGAATGGATGATTTGGCAGATTTTCGGTGGAAATCCTTTTGTCCGTAACATCGCTAACAAAAGTCTCGATCTAGAGAGTCGTAGGCCTTCGCAAAATCGAGTAATAAGACTTGTGCATTACTGAGTTGTCCGTTGTTCCTGCATATCTCCTTTGCAGTTTCTAACATGTCGATCACCTCGTGTATGGTTCGACCGGGCACGAACCCACACTGCGTATTGTGAACGAGCTGCGTGATGAAGTTCCTTACTCTCCAAGCTAGAATTCTCGTAAAAATTTTGTAATCGGTATTTAGTAGCGTGATAGGCCGATAATTGAATGGATTCGATGTGTCGCCCCCTTTCTGAATGCTGCAGATGTGCGCTTCTAGAAAACTGGACGGCGTTATCCCCTCCGTCAAGCACACGTTACACAGTATCGTTAGGATAGGAATGCGTTTCTCTCCATAATCAAGATACCAATCGTTGAGTATTTCATCGGGTCCACAAGCCTCCCCTCTTGCAGCGGGCAATGGTTGCTTCCACTTCCTCCTCGGTAATGTCTGCATCGAGAGCAGAGAGATCCAGTTGGTTCCATTTCATTTTGTATTTTCCGACAAATTGTTCAATGTTTGCCTTGTCGGCAGCTTCCCCATTGAATACATCCGCCCAACTGTCGGCTAAGATGTTTGCTTTGTCGTGGACTGCGTTCATGGTCAAGTTTTGTTGGAGACAGAGTCGGAATTGTGTTGTCCCCACGTTTGGTAAATATTCTTCTATAGAAAAACTTTGTGGAGGCCTTCGCACTCCAAGCGTTGTTCGTGACTAAAATTCGGCGTTTTGGGCTCTGCGCATGTCCTGTACACCGTGTAGGTTGGCAATTATGATTTTCCTGTTGTCTTCGTCCGGTGTAGCGGCCATGTCTTCTCGTCGTAGTGCTTCCTTGAGTCGTTTGATGCGCTGCCTATAGCCTCTTGTCACTCGTTTCCTTATTTTCTTTTTCAACCGGCACATATGATCCTTCAATTTCGTTTTGTAGACCTCCCAGTGCTCAATCGCTTGTTCTGGTTTGTCTCCGTGCATTTGTGCAGCCAAGTCGGATAGTGTCGTGTCTACGAGACTGTGAATTGCCGCTGCTGCATACGCCGGCGGAGGGTAGATCTTAGGTCTTTGTTTGACTCTGATAACGCCCGTGGGCGGGTGCAACTCAAGCAACACGGCCTTGTGGTCTGTGCGGCAAAGTGGTTCTTCTGTTTCGATTCCCCGTACCACCCGCTTGGCTCTTGCTGCTACGTAGAATCGATCAGTACGCGAGGTTCCAACTCTACCAGTCCCCGTTGTATGCCGATGCGTATGGTGCTTTCGAGCATAATCCCGTTTCTCCTGCTCTCCAGAACGGCCCGGCGTATCATAATATCAGGCATCGTATAGGTTCCACTTGTCCAGCAAGTGCGTCAGAGCTTTGGCTCCAACATCATCTCTCCTCGTACCCCCAATTCGATCAATGTTTCGACGGAGGACACAATTAAAGTCACCTCCCAATATCACGTCAATTCCATCCGGTATCTCGAGTTCTCGTAGCCTGTTGAAGTACAATGTCCGTACAGCACCATTTGTTGGCGCATATACATTGATGAAGAGCATCGTTTTCCCTGCAAGCTCAACTGTAGTCATGATCAAGTAGTCATGATCAAGTGTTCGTTCCATCTCTCCTGCTGCCACGGTTGCATGTTGGTGATAGCCCCGTATGGGTTAACTAATATCGCAACTCCTGCTCGTCGATCCGGTCCTGACGCCCAAAACGAGAAATCCTGTGCTGTTGTGTGTTTAAAGCCCCACAAGGCTGCATGTTGGTTGGCTGCAACGTCATGTTCCCGAGGATTCAAATGTGTTTCCTGTAGGTAGACGATGTCCCTGTCCCCTCTGCGATGCTTCTCCTTAAGTCCCTGTAACTTGGACCCTAAATTGTTGACGTAAGTAGCAAGTCCTCGTATATTGAGTGTTGTAATCCCTATTGTCCGATCTCGTTGCTGTTGCTGTCTTGTAGCCTCGGCGCACGCTCTGGTCTTCGCCTTCCTCTCCTTGGTAATTTTTCGTTTTTGCGCCCTGAAAGCCGCTGTAGTTGTCGTCCTGTGTTCCTTATTCGTTTGTCGCCTGTAGTAGTCAAAGAGTGTGAAGTTGTGCCCCTTGTTCGTTTGACTACGAATGTTGCGCTGAGTGGTCGGATTAGCAACCCCCACTGTCCCGTTTTGGTTTGGAGACATCGCCATGATCGCTGGCAGTCTCGTCGCTTGAGGTAGTCGTGCTACGTTCCTTCGACTTTGTTGTAGCTCGATTGCCCTTCACTGATTCTTGATCTCCCGATATGCTCTCTTGACGGTCACTGTCCCTTTTCGCGCACATCAGTTCGTCGACTTCGTGCTTGATGGTTTGCGGTGTCACTTTGGTCGTAACCTTCTGGGTTGGTGTGAGGTTCTCACTCTCTCCAACCTTGGGAACGCTCTCTCCGTGTGGTTGTTGGGCTAGTTGTTCCAGTTGTTGGACGGCGGCACTCAGCTCCTCGAGGGTGCTTGTCGCTGCTTCCTCGGTCTTCTCCGCGTCGTATGGAGTCGTGTCCATAGGTTTCCATCCGTGTTTCCGCAAAATATCATTCCGCACTACTGCCAGCGCCACTATGTTTTTGGCGTAATACGCATGCTGCTCCGGTGGATAAGTCACTGCCTTGAAATGGTTGCCGGATTTCTTCCACTTCAGGATAAGGACCGGCGGCCTGATTCCCGCATTCAAAAGATCCTTGAACAAGATCATAGCTTGCTCGGTGGGGATGAGTTAAACGGTTCCAGTCTCAAGGGTTTCCCCGCTTTCCGTAGCGACATCATGGTACCCGTACGCCTGTATGCTCGTTTGCTTGTCCAGCTGGACGTCAATCACATAGATGGTCTCCCGTGCATGTTGAGCCAGCGCCTTCGTGTGGGCCGGGCCCACCCAAAAGTTCTTGAAGACGTGTCCTCTCACCGACTTGTCCCTCTGCGCGGCGTAGTGTTTAGCTAGCGCGTTAATTTTCTCCTCCCAAGTTCCTTTCAATACTGAGTGACATCCACTTGAGATGAGATCCGCCTCCACCGTATCTGGATGCAGTTTTCTTTCCTCGATAAGGTTGGCTAAAATCTCGTTCAGTACATGATGTTTTAGGATGTTGGCCGCGTCTGCTACAACGGAAGTCGGCTTCTCAAGTCCGTCCCGGATGTTGTACAGGGCAGCGTAGGTAGCAAGCCACCCACAGCTGCCTAAAGGAGCCACATTTGTTACTTGGCCCCCTAATAATTCCGTCCAGGTGGCAAGTCTTACTCCTTGATCCGTCGGTGTGGTTGCTTTAATGAATTCTAACCCGTCTTTCTCGAGAGTGCTGGGTTCACTGAGTAATGCCAGAATTTTGGGTTCTTCTACAGCCATGTGTTCCATGTCGTTCTGCTTCCTGGAGACTGCTGCCTGTGCCAAATCTTCAATGCTCTCATGGGCCGAGTTGACTGCTGAAAGCTGAGGCCGATCTGTTGTGGCTGTCATATACTGATGTATAAACTTCTGCAACGGTACCTTGTCTTTCTTGCTGCTGGGTCCTGTGTTTTGTCGTTTCGGCGATAGTGACCTTCCCTGCAAAGTTCCGTCCCGCTCAGGACTGTCGTCTTCACTTCTCCGTTCCTCACTCCCTTGTCGATCATATTGCCATGATTCCGACGCTTTCCTTTTGGGCGACAAAGAAGCTCGTGTTGCAGACGCTCTGGAATCTGTCGACCGACGTGTCTCGCTTTCCTGGCACGGGACGCTTCTGTCCTTTTTCGTTTTTTCCTTGGAGGTTGCTCGAGTTTCCGCTGTCGCACGTGGTGGCTTGCTCTTCGTCTTGTTGTTGCGTCCGTTGTGACTCCCCGCCCTTATTGGAGTGGGTGACCGACCTCTAGGCGAATCCAGGGTATCGATCGTTGAGTCGGCTCCTTTCCCACTGTCGTCGAGTATCGTATCGTCCGTTGAGCCGGTTCCGGTGGGGTTGTTCTCGCCTGTCTCACTCTCCTCTGCCATTTCGTAATCTTCAGCTCCGGCGTAGTCAAGCCCCTCGTCTTGTCCACTTGCTTCCTCGTCGTCTTGCTTGCCTTTGTTCTTCGACTCTTTCCACTCTTTCATTTCTTCGTCCTGAACTTCGTCGACCTTTCCTACAGCGCGTGCTTCTGCAGTCTGTCGGCACTGTTCGGTGGCGGTCGCTTCCGGCGTTACGTCCGTCGTGGCTTTCTGCTCGTCGTGCTTGTCCTCCATCTCAGCGCCAGTCTGGTTGGGTGCTCGTGGTGACTTCCACTCCTCGAGTAGAGAAAGTTCCGTTGCTGCAAGCTGGGCCACTTTGGCTGTCAGATTTCGCGGCATTAACCACTCGTAGTAGGTCTTGGGGGCAATATCGGCGTCGATGAGCGTCAAACAAGGGCATTGTGTAACGGATCCACTTTCTACCATTGTCCACCGGTGCGCTTTCATGACGCATTCAGGATGTGGCTTGCAAGCCAGATCCGATGTCGGAATACTCTCTTCGACAAATCCAAGTAGGATTATAGTGAAGCCGATCAAGACTCCTCCTGCAACGCGACTACGTTTTGGATACAGACTTGAGAAGAGTTGCTCTGGACGTTGAACTCGCCTTGACACGCGATACAGTCGAAAGCAGAAGATTGAATTGACGCCTAGGCGTGTGAGCACATCCATTACACTTGAAACCCGAAGCAGCTTCAAACTCTTGTAAATAATATCCGTTTGTGCCGGGTTCGCAATAACGCTGGCGGCTTGCTCAAACGACCCGACACGAAAAATTTCAAGGTTGATAGTCCATTTCTCGTGGTCAAACTCAAACGTAGAGAGGCAGTGGGTGAGTACGATCATCGGGTAGCCGACGGCAATGAGGAAGTCGAAGCTGCAAAGGTTTACAGTCAGAATCGACACAAACTACCCAAGGAAAGTTGTAGCAAATCACGTACAAGATATCGACAAGAGTTTCCGTGAGCCCCGTTTTCTCCGATGGGCGAGACATCAGTACCATACACGACAACGCGTTTGCCACGACGATGACAGTGAAGATAGACACTAGCAGTACCGGTGGACCCGATTCGAGAATTCGAAACAGCAAAATCGCCTCCACCATGAGGTCACAGATCTTCAGGGCCACATTCTAAAGACGAAGTAAACTGAGTAATATGCTAAATGTGCTCGATCACGGGGGCTATACGTACCATAAGCTTTCGCCTCGGACTCGCACTTTGAGTGAGAAAGACCACAATTTTGGCTGCAGATGCCGCGATTCGGCTTCGCGCTCGATCCGTTGCAGCATCTACCACAGTCCTTTCGAGGCTAGCTTTCATCGCATCGAAAGACTGAATCGAGCGAGACAGTGGAGTCATGGTCCTTTTACGGCTTTGATGTAGAATCTCGACGATCGTCGCACAATAGCCGAGGGCAATCACGCCCAGTCCGAGCATTGCTGGCCATAGCGAATTCGACGGGGTGTCCACCAGCAGCCAAAAGGTGCCTTCATCAAATGTTTCCGTGTGCATGACGCGGTTGATCGTCTTGTTCGGAGCAACGGTTAGCAGCATGAGCCAAACTGTCCAAAGCAGACACACGATTGCCAATAGTCCGAGGCTACAGCGGAGCCAAACACGGCTCACTTTCTCTTTACTGGCCGACGGACGTCTCTTTGATATGTCTGCGCTGCCTGAGGGAAGCACCCGTGCCTGAAAGATTTTCGAGCTGCGGGAACTAGGGTTTGTGGCGAAGACTTGGCCAGTCTGAACCCGACATGATGGTACAGTTAGACCAGGCGTGACACCGTCCGTGCCACCCGAGAGGCGCTCGATCTCGCCCTCGACGACGGTAGTATTTAGTTGCGATATTCCACGAAGCGAAGGCATTTCGCGTCAGTGAACGCGTCTTCAAATTAGACTCGCCTCACACACTAAATGACCCCAACAGCTCAGTGGTTCTGACACTGCACATTCCCGAAATATAGCGCGCTGTGCTCGTGTATTGTTAGCACGGAGGACTCGAGAAAACTTGGATCATTTGTAGAAGAATCGGCTACGGCTTTGGCCTTCAGCAATTAAAATGCTGGAGGGTTCTCGAGCATCATCATAGCAATCGGAAATGAAACTCGTGATTCAGATTCTATTGCACAAGTCGTCGAGTGCAGACAAAGCCTGCCAATCGAATAGATGCGTAGCTAATCTCTTTTGATGGTTAAACGGTCGATGACGAGAGTACGTACACAGGCCTACGGCAAGTGGTGCGGAATGGGGCACTCTAAGGCGGCGGTATTATAAGATAAAAGGGTCGAGCAATCGACGTAAAGCTGACTGTGTTATCGTCCTCAACGGATGATGCGAGTTGGAAAATTATTGGGATTCTGGCTGACTACCCACGGTGAAACTTGTGGAATCATGTTTACTCGTTTGGAAATGTTTCAATCTGCTTCATTATTGACTAACAGCTTCTGTAGTATTGCGACCGGTAACAGGCTAAGTATGGCGCCTAATCCTGATCAATCGCAATATTGCGCCAGGATCCTGACGGAGAAAGCGGCTCAGCTTGCGACGGATGCTGCATTTACCGAGTCGCTACCCCGTCGCTTCTCAAGCGTGGGTCGACTATTTCACGAAAGCTAATGTAGCGAAAATGCTCGTGGTTTTGTCTTCTTGTATGGTCAGCTCATCTCTTACCTTCGTTCTCTTCGGCGTGTTCATTCCCATGACCCAGCATTTCAAAGTATCCTCGATCTCAAATTCCTGACACCGGCAGTTTTCATTCGACCTGCCTTTGACAGTCGTCGTAACCTCGGAAGACTCGTTGCCAGCGATCGATGTGGATTTTCAAACATCAAATCGTGGTGTTGCGACGGCTTGCTCGGTACCTGCGACTTCACCGACAAAAGATACACCCACCTGCTCAGCGCTTACCTAGTTATTCAAGATGGCCCACCGACACTGGAACTCGTGGGTGTCGAGCAACGGACCTGCCGGTGTTGAGGCCATGTGCTGCAGTGCTGGGTTCGTGGGGGTCGCCACTTGCACGACGAATCCCTATTCGATCGAGACTCGACCGACATCACCGCTATAGTTCAATGCCTCTTCGTTTTGTTCATTGATAAATAGGTTTTGCGACGCACTCTAGCCCCCATCTCTATCGTCACAGTCCCAGAGTATACTCGCTCAAGGCTTACTAACCTTCTCGTCTGGCTGCCCATCGTCGCGGCCAGAAATCTTAGTTTTTGCTGTAGTTGTTTTGGATTCTATACCAGCAGTCTCCAACGTCCGCTTTTCACCTGGCTTTGCGGGAGGTTCTGCCGAAGATCCAGCCACCTTCAAAATACCCCCAGTCTTCAACATCGGCACTGTAGTCACCGCCGGCTTGAGTGTAACAGGCTTGGCACCCACGGTCGATGTCACAGTTACTGCTGGCTTTGCCGCTACAGTTGAAGCAGTTGGGGATACTGACCCCACAAGCGTAGACGATTTTGCCGCTACGATTGTTTTAACCACAGACAGAGCACTGTCTGTCTGCGTTGGCTGCGCCATCGTCACAGCTGGCTTCAATGTTACAGGTTTCACGCCAACGGTGGACGTCATACCCACTGCAGGTTTGCTCAATACAGTACTCCCAATTAGAGTCGGAGTAGCTCCTGCCTGCACCTGCGTCAAGGCCGATGTAGCAGCAGCTTGTAATTTTGCTGTGTTTGCCATCATCGCACTCATTGCTGCTGCCACTGCTGCTGCAGTCGATCCCGGAGCGAATTTTAATTGAAGCGCGGACGGTGAAGTCATCTGATGCAATGTACCAGGCGTAGGCACTGGCGTCTGCGCGTCTTTCGAGCGTCGTGGTTTCACTATCTTCTCGGTGGGCTTCTCGCACGTGTCCCGCACCACAATCTCGCGTCCACCCACGATAACTTCCTGCGTCTTGGGGCGACGTTTTCGGCGTTTCTTCGGCGGCTCAACAATGGAGGCTGCTGTCGCAGTAGCCGAAGTCGTTGGAATCGTGGTTCCAGGTAAAGTTACTGGCCTAGCAGGTGCGCTGCTTGCAGCACCTGGAGCGCTAACAGTACGTTGCAGGGTCGCTGCTGTCGTGGACAATGGCGCACTCGAAGTTGATCGGTTTAACGTCACGGATGGAATGCCAGGCTTCGCTCCCAGCGACGCAAACGCCATTGGCAGGTGTGAGACGTGTAGCGCATTAGACCCTTGAGGGAATACTACAGGCCGCATAAAACCCATAGGAATCCCAGCTGCCATGATGTTGCTCGCCGTGATGACGGGTCTTGCCGGAGTGGCTGTAGAAGTTGTTTTGGCAGTCGCCGGCGACACGGAAGATGCTGGAGCCACTGCAATAGTACCTGTTAGCTGCCGTTTCCAGTACTCACTTGTAGCACTCGTAACGCTGGTGGCAGGCTTGGCGACGATAGGCGTGCCGCGCGGTATTTCCTTTTCCAAAACACGATACGTCTTCAATCGTAGCTTGCCATGTGAATGCGGCAGCTTCTCGGACGCCTTCTTACCCTTGTCCATGTCATTCAAACGAACAACAAAGCGTCGGCCTGAGTTGTCCACATCTAAGTTGCCACAAGCATTGCCAAACACCATGTTGTCTTCAACGATCACGTTACCAGCGTGATAGAGCAGCCGCAAGCCAAACCGAGAATTTCGTTGGATCTTGTTACGCCGCATCAACGCTTGTCCACCCAGCACAGTGACACCCGAGTGTGCATTACCCTCCACAGTATTGCGCGACATAACCAGCGACCCGCGCACAAGAAGCACGCCTGAACTTCCAGCGCCCCGAATGCGACAATTTTGCAGCACCAGTAAGGTATCTGCTGCAGGAATGGCAGTCGTGGAAGCCGCCGCAACAACCCCTGATATACCGGTCGCTGATGTAACTCTTGGTGATGTATCCCCCGGTGCTACGGTCACTCCCCCAGCCGGCACTGGAGTAGTGGGCCTCGGTGTGATATTCACTGGCGTCGAAACTGCCGGTGTTGAAATCCTGGCTATCGTGTTCACTGGTGCAGAGGTTGTTAGCGTGGCAACTCGTGCAGTAGCAGGCGCGGGCGCCGTAGCCTTTGGTGTGGCAGTCACCGGAGCACGACCCGCTGGCGTGGTAATCCGCGGTGCGGTGATTGTTGCCTCCACAACTGCCGACGCAACAGTCTTTGGTGTCGAAGTAGCCGATACTGGGACTGATAGTGTAGCACCCCGCCGGGTAATAACTGCTGAAGTCAGAGCCGGCGCTGTATTAGCCCGTGGTGTGGCAGCTGGAGTAGAAGCCGTTGAAGGCCCAACGAGGGGTGTACTGGGTTTCGATGTGGAAGCCGAGTTAGTACCGCTGCCTCTTGCACGTTTCTTTTTCTTCTTCTTCTTCTTCTTCTTCTTTTCACCACGGCCCCAGACGCACACGCAAGCGTTACCTAACCCATTGCCGTCAAACTCGCAGCACTCCACACGCAGTTGTCCGTCTCCCACAACACTCAGCAAATGCTGCCAGTTCGCCAGTTTTTTGTTTTGCTTCCGCAAGGCGCGTCTGCTTTCTTTCACCGCGGGCATCCCTTCCTTGGCATCGCTACTCAGCTTTATCTCACGCGCTGCTGCATCGGGAGCACTACTAGTTCGCGTAAAGTGGAAGCCACGAATGACACCACCGCAAGCGCTCCAACGAAGCTGTGCGCGACAGGAATGCATCTGCAACTCTACATGGGAGTCGGGAGCTGCCAGTAACCTCAAGGATTTAGAGATTTCAAGAGTTTCGTCGAGCTGATACACACCAGCGCCGAAAAGAACTGTATCGCCTAGAGCAACGTTCGCCAGAACGGTTGCCAAGGAGGTGGGTGATCCTGGATCGAAGTCGCTCGCAGATACCTTCACGAACAACGATTGGTGCTGTGCCGCAGTGTGCCAACTTCGGCACACCATATGCGCACGATGTCGTTCTGGATAAGGGTCTAACATCGACAGCACACGCTGCAACGCTGGTGGTGGCAAACCTTCATATCCTCTCTTCTGTGCGCTTTTGAACTGCTCGTTTGCAAGCCTCACTGAAGGGCATTCCCACGTAGCTTCACGGGTATCCGCATTGAAGTAGAATGGTTGACCAGTTTTCGCACACTTCATGAGCAACCAAGCCGCGCCTGTAAGAAGACGCTTCCGACGCTCAAACAGGACGTGTGCTCGCTCACGACAATACAACTCGGTGTAATGTTCTGTCAGCTGATCAGGGTTGGTCTCATCGTTGTCATCCATCTGACCAACCACAAGCTCACCTTCTGCAATGAGGCGCGCCTCTTCCTCTCGCTTTTCTGCCTCAGTTTGCTCAATATCTTCCAGCAGCGTAGGCGCAGTAGGATTCGCTTCGATCCCGGCAAGAGCTGCCGCTTGCTGAGCCGGTGTATACGCATACAAGGGATCCACATCTTCGCGAAAATGAAGCGCGTAACGGTCTACTGGATTCAACGAGTCCTCAAATCCTTGCAGCGATTGCACCGAAGCCTTCCAAGCCTGTAACTTTTGTTCTTCGGCAGCATCACGGGCTTTCTCGCGAACCTTATCGCCGTGTTTTCCGTTGTGATCGTGAAGCTCCAAAAGCTTAGGGCGCTTGGGCATTTTTCGTCGATCATTTGAATTGCGACGCTGCCGCTTCCGACTCGACTTAGCCATCTTCTTTGGGTCAACATCGTCGTCCATGCTCTCGTCGTGCTCCGAACCATCAGGAGTTACTAGATCGCGTCTACTTCCCTTTTTAGCAGATCGATCGTTAACTTCTTCCGCTGTGTCCTCTTCTGCTGTATCTTCATTTCCAAACCCATCGTCTTCGTCATCACCCCTCTCACTCGCAGCCGATATTATCGATGATGGTGTCGATGGTCTCGAAGACTCTGCGTCACCGGTATAACCTGTCCGCACTGGTGCTTTGGGGGGTGGACTATTGCTTCCACCTCCAGCATCATCATCGAACTCGTTCTGTTCTTGCAAATACTC
Source organism: Phytophthora pseudosyringae (assembly GCA_019155715.1). NCBI lineage: Eukaryota > Oomycota > Peronosporomycetes > Peronosporales > Peronosporaceae > Phytophthora > Phytophthora pseudosyringae. The sequence continues at coordinate 16,276 of JAGDFM010000261.1, read as the reverse complement.
ATCTCGCGCCCCCTTCATTGCCACGACATCTTCTTCGTCCTCCAGCTGAGCCATAGCATTCTCCACTGTATCGAGCGATACTTCGTTCTCGTCGTCTATGTCCTCATCAGTGCTCTCATCTTCAAGCTCAGATTCGGACTCGAAACCATCAGGTTCTTCATCAGTGCTACCTACCATAAGCTCGCGTAAACTAGCTTTGGAAAAGAAGTCAGTAGTAAACTGACCCTCTGACATCACCAAGAAGTCCAAATGCCGTTTCTGCTGCGCCTTGCGCAAAATGTTCTCCTCCACTGTGTGCTCACTTACAAGACGATAAATGTGTACGTCACGGGTCTGTCCAATGCGGTGAGCACGGTCCTGAGCCTGCGCGTCCATAGCTGGATTCCAGTCCGAATCGTAAAAGATCACAGCATCTGCGCCTGTGAGATTGACTCCCAAACCTCCACTACGCGTGCTCAAGATGAAGCAAAATATTTTCTCGTCGCGATTGAACCGCTCCATCAGCATTTGACGCTTTTCCACCTTAGTCGCACCATCCAGACGAAAGTACGTATGGCCATGCAAGTTCAAGAACACTTCGAGAATGTTCAACATCGAGCTCATTTGCGTGAAAATGAGGCACCGGTGCCCGCCGCGTTTTAGCGTACGGAGGAGTACTGCCAGTTGCTGAAGTTTACCACAGTCGAACTGCACCAGCGCTTTGTCGGGAAAAAACAACTGCGTGCGCTTGAAAGAGTTGTGGTATGGAGCCAAGATACGATTTACGACGGGCTGTGCATGCTTCGCCTCAAGCTCCTCGGCCTGCATTTTGCGTGATAAAACGAAGTTGTCATCGTAAGCGAACCCGCCACCTCCGTAGATGACACGAGCGGGTCTAGCGCGAGCCTTCGGCACATAGCAAACGGACTTGTTGACCACAGGCTGTAGAGACGCTAGCCTCTCCTCAGGGGCTCGCACCATAGCTTGTAAAGCTTGTGTGGGCTCTCGGGCGCCGATAAAAGGCTGTGTACGGTGCATGTGAACCTCCATAGCTAGTGATATGAAGGTTGGCATCGTGCAAGCCCGGACAAGAGAATCTCCAAACACAGGTTCATCAAGATACAATCCAACATGGAGCTTTTGAAGTTGCGAAACACTTGCACGCTTCTGCTCCCAGTACTCCCGCCGCTTTGCTGCAATTTTCATAATCCTTCGCACGATATCTTTCTTCCCCTCGTACGCTGGTGGCACAGCCGCAACAGCATCATCTGGAAGGGGTACACTCACGTCGTAGAAGAATAGCTCCCTCCGTCGTTTTGAGCTGAACTTCTCACTTCGCAGCAACTCCAGCCCTGGTAAATTATTGGCTGTCCAAAGTGCTACACGAGGACGCTTATTCACAATCTCGTCAACCAAGTATCCGCAGCGTGAGGGTATATGCATGTGAATGCTTGGCATATCCAAAGGAGACGCGATAGGGCGCGGCTCGAACAAATCCGGGTGGTTGCACACCTTTCGCAGTTGCATAAGCACATTCATCATGCTCATAAAATTGGCGCCACGACCTTTACCGCGACCAAACATTGCGCGACGTGTACTGCTACGAGAAATGAAATCCTCGTACAAGAATCGCTGTCGCCTCGACAGCTGACATGTGATCACGTGTTCGAACTTGCCTGGCAATTGTTTCGCCACATCCTTCTTCAACCGACGTAAAACGAATGGACGAATAATACCATGCAGTTGTGTCACCAAGTCCTTGCCACCTTCGACTCCATTGTCCCCCGATTGAGTTGGATCACTACCATTCTCCACCATAAGCGCAAGAGGATTCTGGAACCAATAGCTAAATTCCTTCCGAGACGCAAACACGTGCGGCATAAGGAAATGCATGAGAGCCCAAAGCTCCAGCAGATTATTCTGGAGAGGTGTACCTGTGAGTAAAAGCCGGCGCTGGGAGCTAAAAGTAAGCAGCGTTTGCCATCGTAAACTCTTCCAATTCTTGATGTTGTGTGCCTCATCGAGAATTAGGTAATACCACTTTTTGCGTTTGAAGCAGTGCGCGTCTTGCACAACAAGTTGGTAGCTGGTGATACACACCTGGAACGCATTTTGCTTCGACCACCCCTGCCGCAACTCCTTGCGGCGCTTTGCAGATCCAAAGTACGTCAGAACCTTGAATGCCGGACACCAACGCTTAAGCTCCATCTCCCAATTTACAAGACAGCTCGTGGGCACCACAATAAGGTGAGGTCCCCAGAGTCCCTGAGCACAAGCGAGGTGGGCCAGAAGAGAGATCGTCTGAATAGTCTTACCAAGACCCATTTCGTCTGCGAGAATGCCGTTGATGCGTCGCTCGCACATGCTGATTAGCCAATTGACTCCAGCTTCTTGATACTCCCGCAAATCGAGCCGCGACGTCAGAATATAAGGCCGCTTGTACCCATTATTTCTAGCCGGTGAAGCTTTTGCTGCGGTTGCATCAGAAGCAGGTGCGTCGATCACTTCTGCCTTGGATTCGTCAGCTTCTGGACGCCCCCTCTCTCTATTTCCATCTACTGCGTCGTGTCCGTTATCCGACATAGAATCTTCATTTTCGTGGTTGCTCGACTCTGATGATGCTGCGTATCGTGCTCGAAGCTGCTCGATAGACATCTCGCTTTCCTCCTGAAGTAACCTTAGCTCTTCTGTATTCTGGGATGGTGAGGCGTCACCTTCAAGCCTTTCTTCCTCCTCGATAGTAGTCTCATCCTCGGCTTGATCCTCCTCTTGGCGTCTTGTTGGCACAAAATCACCATCCCCTGCATCATCATTGGCATCGTTGACTTCATCCACCTCCATTTCACCACCATGATCTGTTCCAGGTACCTCGTCATCATCCGCCTCTAACGCTTCTGTATATCGAGCACGCAGCTCCTCTATAGATAATTCATTTTCTTCCTGCAGCGTTGCCACCTCAGCGGCTGCTTGTCTCCTCGACACCGGTCCGCTTCTTCGCTCTTCAGCGGCGATAGTCGTCTCATCGTCCTCCTCCTCCTCAGTCACCTCGAAGTCGCCATCTTCACTACTATTACTACTTTCAATAGCGTCCACCGGAGTGGCTTCATCGCCACTTTCAGGCGCGGCAGCGTACCTCGCTCTAAGCTCGTCAACCGACATCTCTCCTTCCTCCCGCAACGCCGCAATCTCCGCCGCCGCTTGTCGTCTTGAGATCGGTCCACTTCTGCTTTCCTCGGCAGCAATCGTCGTCTCGTCGTCTTCCTCCTCCTCCGCCATCTCAAAATCTCCATCATCACTACTGTCGACACTCTCACTCCCTTCCGCGACGTCCAGAGCAGCACACTCGGCTGCCAGCTCCTCGGCCGACAGCTCTCCCTCCTGCTTCCGCAGCTTCATCTCGTCGTCCTCCTCCTCCTGAGCGCCCTGCGCCTCCTGGAAGCTCGCGGCCAACGCCGTCGCGTACTTCGCCGTCTGCGCTACGAGCTGCATCAGGTGCTTCTGCATGTGCCTCTGCCGCAGCTCGTCAGCCTGCAGCTTCACCTTGAAGGCGATGATCTTGTCGATCTTGGTCCAGAACTTCTTCACGTCGCGGCCCACCCGGGCGGCGGCTCGGCGCCTCGCCACCTCCTCGCTCTTCTTCTGCCGGGCCAGCCGCTGCTCCTGCCTGTCCAGGTGCGACACCAGCGCCTGGCTCAGCGTCTTGGCGTTGCGCAGGCGCCACTTGCGCTCCTGGCTGAAGTCCGCGGCCATCCACTCCATCTCCTGCAGCAGGAAGTCGCGGTGGCAGCGCGCCAAGCGCCGCCCGGACGCGTCGCAGCCGGGCTCGGGCTCCTTGTGGATGGCTCGGCCGAGCGTGAGCGCTTGGATTTTATCCTCCAGGGCAGATTTTCGCGCCGAGAGAGCGGATTCCAGCGCCTCCCGCTCGCTCTGGGCGTCGGATATTCGCTCGTCGTGAGGCGCTGGGGGCGCCTCCGCGGGAGCGGGCGGCGGCTGCGTCTGCGCGGGGTTCTGGGCCGCAGGTTGCGCGGCATTTGACGCGCGGAAGGACGTGCGGCGCCGCGCCTGCTTGAGTCGCGCGTTCGCCATGGCCGCCGATCCTCGCGATGCCTGTGCGCACTGGAAGGTTGCCGCGCGCGGAAAGAGAATGCCGAATTTTGGAAAAAGGGGTCGTGAATGTTGGAAAGTAGAAGGGTTTTTTGGTGATGCTTGGGTGAATGTTTGGAGCAGTCAAGTAAGACTACTAGACGGAAAGTTGGTGTGGTGGACACGTATAGTGTGGTACACATCGTTTGTGAGTGGATATATCCGGTTATTGGCGTCTGCAACTTACGTTAGGAATACCTGTTTCTCTCTCTCTCTCTTCGTCGTCTCGGTGCTGTAAACGCTATGCCGTACACTAAGAGGGTCCGTGTAGTCTTAAATGCAGCAATGCCCGGTTATTACTTTACAGACGCCAGCAAAGATTTATTTTATTTGCGAATGACAGAGCATCTGCAATAGAACCATTTAGGGAGGGGCAGATTAGCTTTTTCGCTGCGGAAATGGCAACTTATGGTCTGCGAACGTTTCCATCTCGGAAATGGATGAGCTCCAGAACTAAACATTTTGTTAGATGGTAGCATATTTATAGATGACTGACCACCCGACAAGACGGATTATCGCTTTTGTTTTCCATTGAAGCGCGCACTCCAAGATCAATAGCAAGGTTTCCAATATAAATATATATATATGTATATTCCTTGTGTGCAATCGCCGTCCAAGTACATACGAGTGCCGAGCCGTTAACTTCACGCTCCTGCAAAATACGACGGGCACCGTAGTGGGCGAGGTTGGAGACTTCAAGTTTCTTTTCGCTGCGGGAGTGTTAGGTCAAACTGGCAAAAATTAAGGAGATTATTAGAAAGTGCTCGTAACAGATGTTCCGGAGGAGTCCACACTTCCTAGAATTAGTGCTCTAATCGCGTCATATTAGTCGGCGAATGAATGAGGTTTTTCACAGGTAATGAAGATATGTCAAACCATCGTTCGAATGAGAGGCAATTTCAGCCAATCATACTGGCCTCATTTCTAGGCCAACGAATTACGGGATGATTAGTATGAATTATAGAAACTGAAGTGCACCACATAAAAGTTCGTAAATACCGCTATCTACAGTCGCCTCATCACAATGTCAACGACGTCGGTGATGATCTTGAAATCAGTCCTCGCAGTTTTCGATAGTGCGGTAGCTGCTAGTCCTTGTGCCCTTGATGCTTGATCACTGTGGTCAATACATTTTGATGCGTCAGGAAGCAGTTATCTAGCGTCTCAGCCATCGCTTTTCTAAATGCTCAGGTTACTGCTGCACTGAGTTTGTGGATAGTGTATGTTTCCTCTTCATACTGCAGGCAGGTTTAAAACGTAACTTCCGCCTTATTTGATTTAAAAAACTTAATCAAAGCTATTTTTTTTGTCTCATAATTGAAACTCAAGTATCAGGGAATCTCACCTTTTGGTCATTCTGGTTATAGATACTGATTGTGATAGTCGATCTCGAACCATTATGGCAATTCATCCACGCATACTGAGATGGCTTATAGTTGATCAGCTGGCCAACACCCGCATCGCCTCTATCAAAAGCGCTTAGAATATCACCGAATGCGACGTATTCATTTTTGATCAGATCACAGAGAACGATATATGAACTGGTTGGGTGAATCTGCGCTAGCAACTATTGCTGAGGCAGCAGGATATGTTGCTACAGACAATCCAAGGACAACACCAAAAGCAGCGTAATTGATTATCAGACGAGAAACGCGAGTCGTTGTAGGCAAACCAGTCCCTCCAGCGGAATATAGACCAGTAGCAGATCTCGTGTATCTCACAGGAAGACTCGAAGGAGTCGGGGAGAAATCAACCTGTACCGCGTAATAGACGCTGTTTTCAGTTAGCTTGATATAAAACACGTTGTTTCCAGATCCGTCAATAATTAAGCCCCTGCATTAATAAGAGCTGTCTGGATACTTCTGTTGATATCATCGTAGCTGTAATATCCGTCTGGTAGTGTAATATTGATCGTAGAAGTTGTTGCAGCTGTCGGAACCTCGACTTGAAAGGTTGTGTTCTGGAATTGAATAGATCAATGTTGTACTCGCTGTTGAATATACTTATTGATTGAATAGCGCAAACAACATCGCGAAAGTCAGCTGCCGATCCCGGAAACTGATATTTCCACGACGAGTTGTATCCATCTGCTACGAGGTTGGTGCTATCGATTTTCAAGAAACTAACCAAGATGACTATATGATGATCATCGATTTTAGCTGATATTTATTGAAAATCTTTAGTCTGGATTGGTTTATCGAAGTTGTATCTAATTTCCCCCTTCGCAGAGTCGATGAGCAACATATGACCTTTGCTTTCAGCTGCTTTATTGTAATAATACACGATTGAGCGATCATCTACGCCCTTTATATTGAAATCCTTCACTACCATCTGTTGATCGCGTTTAGAATTAGCTTTTAGGGTCGCTACATACTCAGAGTTCAACCTGATCATCTTATCAGTTGCAAAGCAGCTGTGACTTAAGAATATAGTTGATAGCTTGAAGTGGCGACCTCTTGTCATGTAATGAGAAAATATATTCTTCTGGAGGAGTTTATCGCTGCTGTAGTCGTCTGTAATAACAAGATCAGGTTTGTTAGAGCTCAGAGGAGTATGACGCACCTGATCAACTTTCGGGGGTAAATCTGGATCAGTGAAAGTAATGAAGTCTTCAAGCTGCTCGCGGAGGTACTCATACAGTTGTTGATGTGGATTACGAGCAATAATCGTGAGATGAGCAAATACGTGGGGAGAATGCTTAACCCTTTCGTTCCCAAAAGGATACCCGAAGTATCTTTTAAGTGGGGCCATACTGACACCAAGAGACCTTACCGACATATTTGGAGCAGCCAGCGAACCGTCGCCGAAGCTCCGACCAATGGCATCTCTTGAAATAGTCAATTTAGTACTTACGTAGTCCACAAAGGGTAGTAAAACTGTTGTGTCTCTTGTAGTACTGCCAGCAGTTAGACGGCGAGAAGCACTTTGCTTCCACTGCCCGGCCGAGATGGGAAGCTTCATGCTGCCCACGTCTGCGTCCGAGGGGCATGTGCTGCTGACCAAGGCGGAGTGCCGCGCCTGTTCACGTACCACATCCTGACGCAGATCATCGTGCAACTGGAGGTGGGCTCCATGCCGTGCCAGCTGGATCATCTCAGCGTGTCGGTCAGCATGGACGCTACGCAGCAGGGCGCGCTGGCCGGCGTCGTGTACCTGGCGCTGAGCGCCGCGTTGCCGCTCTGCGCCTTCACGTGGAACACGTCTCGCACTGCAGCAATCGGGTGCGCTGTTGCCCAACTCAGAGTCGCCCAAGGTGTGCCAGGAGCTGGCCGACGCGGTCGCGTAGCGGCTGTGCAAACTCACTGAGGAATCGCGCGATGCACTGGCCGCGCTCCCCAAGACGATGCCCGCCACTGGAGACGCGGCGAGGCAAGTGCAGACCGTCATGGACAACTTCTTCCACGTGCTGCAGCACAAGTACCGCGTGTACGAGTTCTTCGGTGCTGAGGATGCTCCGTACGTAGTGGTGGTGGTGGGCATGGCCGCCACCGCGCTTTAGCAAGTGACCGCCTAATGTGGTTGTGGTGCAGGCCCGACTGCTGCTGCCGAGGTCACACAAGCTGTTCACGCAGGCGCTGCCGGCCACCGCCACGCGTGCTGTGGCGCTCTTGAACGTGGCGCCCAGTGCGGAGACCTTTCGGCGCGGCCTGTTGACCCAGAACCTGCAGGTTGTTTTAGCTGCATGTACACGTCGCTCTGGGTGGACGAGCACGCGCCGCGCGAGAAGGTGGTCGGCTGGATGAGCTGCATACATGTGCGGCATGCTCGGCTACGCGCCGGCGCTGTTAGTAACTCGCTCGTTCCTACAGCGCCTGGTGATGTTGTTCATAACCCAATGTTTACATCCACTAATGGAATACTATTAGAGGAGCAAAGTAAAACTTGTCTGGGCAGCTTAGTTATCTTCCTCTTGGGCGAGCGCGGCTTCTCGCTGCTCGTGACGGCGAATGACACGCACTCGTCGGCTAGCGTTGCCCATAGCGGTCTGATCACGCCTACTTAGGAACGCCACTGGGATCTCCATGTCAACCCAATGTGCGGTCACGCTCTCGAGGCCATTCCTGTTGTAGTGTGGACGGCTGACGGTGCAGGAAAATTCGCCTTCATCCAGTTGAGCTACAGCTGGAATGACTTCCTCCTCTACTGCGTCGTTGGGATCATCTCCCGTCACGTCGCCATCGCTGGCATGCTCCTCATCCGTCACTTGACGGCAGACACTCTCCTCATCCAGCACGTCGTCGCTGGCGCTGGAGTCCTCTTCATCGGGCACGTAGTCGCTATCGCTTGCTCGCCCACCCCCCTCGCTGTCGCTGCTCACCTCCATCTCGTCGCCTGTGGAAAAGTGACATCATGACGGCCGCCTTCGCTATCGATCGATGCTCCACCTCGTCCGCTACCGCGACGGCCAGCGTGTTGGGCGGAATCAGACGGAGCGCGATGTCGCTGACAGCGTTCCGGTCGCCCCTCTTGGTTACCTTGTCTTCCTTGAGGTCGTCGCTGGAGAAGATCTGGAGATTGGCGACGCCCTCCGACAAATTGTTCCCTTCGAGCACCTTCACCGCGATAATACGTCTGCACCCGGTCAATGATGATATACCCTTCAACATCATTGAAAAATTGCTGAAGTTCTCGCTCCACATCAACAGCAGGTAGAATCTCGAGCAGTAGCGCTCGCTGTGGTTTTGCATTGATGCAGGTCCCTGGTCGCTTTAGCTTCCGGCACAAGTACTCGAGGTGGGCGCGACTAACGTAGGGCATCTTTTCTTCTTTCGGAAATTAGGGCGGGGAGGGTGAATAATTCGCTTTTGTCGTGTCCCACAACGTAAACCAAAACTGGCGGAAGATGGCCTTGCTTCTGTGCCGCCATGCTGGTCGGCGTTGCTTCACTACCGCCACGAAATACGGCGTTGCTTCAGTGCTGCTGCAGAAGATGGCATTGCTTCAGTGCCGCCGCGAAAACGGTGTTGCTTCAGTGCTGCCGCGGAAAACGGTGTTGCTTCAGTGCCGACGTGGAATATGGCGTTGCTTCAGTGCTGCCGCAGAAGATAGCATTGCTTCAGTGCTGCCGCGGAAGATAACATTGCGTCAGTGCCGCTGCTGAAGATGGCGTTGCTTCAGGGCCGCTGTCGTTGCGTTGTTGACGCCATGGAAGTCGACATTACTTCGGTGCCATCCTGGTGGTCGGTGTTGTTCCAGTGCCACCGGAGTAGAAGTCGCAGTCATTTCTACAGCTGCTGTTGCCATTGTCACTGCTGCTGCTGAAGATGACAATAACTTCTACACTGCACCATCGCAATTGAGTACCGGGTGATCGACGTTCACGGAGGTTGCTCGTGGCTGCGTCCTGTTCGGTCGAGGTGAGTCGGGCTACGACGAAAAGAGCCATTTCCCACGCCTGGTGGTCCTAGCCGTTGCAGCCACTAAAATCGATGTTGTCCAGTGTCCTTGATGAACACGTTGCGAGTCTCTAGGTAGAAGATATTGAGCAGCACGCCGTCGGTGTGCTTCTGTGACTCGACAGTAATTTTGCAGCCCGATCGTGTGACTGTGCGTAGGCTGCCGCTTCTTGGGGAAATTGACCTTGACGAGCTTGACCTTGTCCTTGACGCATTCGGTCGGCTCGGAGTTGCTCTCGGGCGCCACCTGCCTCGGGTTTCTGGTCGCACTGTCAAACGTCAAAAGCAAGCCGCTTGGAACCAACAGTATCAACGAGACCCCCGATTGGTGCTGCCGTCGCATTTAGCGCGGTGGTGACGGTCGACCTTCTCGCCGTCGAGGATGAACTGCGTGGTCTTCTCTTGACAGCGACGCCATCTGCGCGGGCCAGAGTTGGATGACTGAGCAGGGTACCAAGCCGCAATTGATCACCATTTTCCTTGTCCGGTACGAGATCCAGCAGTTGAGGACCTAGCGCTTCGGCAGTTTCGCGTCGTAGGGCAGTGCTCTGTAGAAATACGGCACTACGCGTTGCAGCGGTGAGTTGCCCGCTGTCGCCAACAGCTATGCTGCTGGAAAGAGCGGACCGCACCATTAGTCGCTGGACACCATGTGTCAATACCGATCTGCTACTGGCCGACGTGTCGCTGGGGGCTGGTGACGCCCTAACCGTTGTGAGCTTGTCGTGGCCATGTTAGTCAGGCCATCTTACCCGAGAGCGACGTCGAACCAGCAGACTACGTCAAGGACAAATGTCGCGTTCACTAAGATCGAGTTCCCTACAAAGAGCAACAGTCTGGACACAGTCACGCCGTCGGGCTGCAATAATCGGGAACAACTTGTTACGATAGCTCTGAGGGTTGAGTTGATTATCTAACCAACAATGAGCGATGATAAGTACATCTAGCACAGTAGCAGAGCTCGCCCTTGTTCGTCCAATACAGCATATCAGCAATTCTGTGAGTCTGAATCATCTTCGACATCAGCTCCTTCATCTTCTCGAGCTTGTCTTTATCAACGAAATCTGCAGATGGGAACTGCCTGGTGGTGCCGTTAGGATTGCATCGCCTGTTCTTGCCGTGGTGATTGAGGTAATTGCTGTTCTCATAAATATAGTCCATGAGGTACCATTTACGGCCTCGAATCATGTCGGTTGTTATCTACCATATTTACAGTTAGTACATCCCGATTTGATAGGTTCTGCTACGACTCGGGTTAGTCTTACCTCTGACAACTCCATGAAGGTCTCAAGCCGCTGCATCATCCATAATAAATCGTGTTTTCTTTGCTTGTAATCTGAGTTGTAAGCCGAATAAACTGCGTCCATTTCGAAGATCGGAAGCATTTCGACGAAATCATCTACGTCTGTGCTCGATTCGTAGTTGGGTTCAAAAACCTTTACACAACGCGTTAGGAATCGATAGATGTTCCTCCAAGTAATAGTAGGCACTTACTCGGTTCTGGGCTGGCACGAACACAGGAAGAAGCGAGTCAAATTGGAATGTATCCACCATATACAATTCTCAACACGACTGTACCAACTCCTCCTACTGGTTATTGTTGTACTCCATGGTTTGGGATCTGCTGCTCGATGTCCGCCTCTTGGAAGATTTCGAAGTGAGCCGAAGACCACACACTGCCTGGCTTTTGTAGGTTGATGCTCACATGAACCAGAGCGGAAGTTCAAGTCATTGGGAGCAAATGTACTCTTGTTTGTATGGGTTGGTTCAATCTCAAATGCACCGACGTATCTTGAAAGGTCGCGATCGTGTGGCTCGCAGGATCCTCCTCTGTGGGCTGATCGAGCTGATGGGCGCACCATTTACTCGAAAGGCAAGGAGCTCTGCTGATAAAGCTAGGATTATATTGTCTAAGACGCAGAGAGGAAAACGGCAATGTATTGCAAGTAATTGATTGAGAAGACTAGATTTGCTAGCGCTTACTACCGGGCATGATAATCACCACGGAAAAGCGATGGCCAGCAGCATTGACTGTTTGAGAGCGCCATCCTGGACACGACAGTCAGCATCTGGACCGTCGGCAAGCAGCAGCATGGACACCGGTGGCATAGCGAGCAGCGGCAAGAACAGGTCGTTGGGTGAGTGCGCACCCGAGCGCGATGTCCGTCGACAGCCAGCAGCATGGTCGTCTTCGAGCAGCATCGTTGGCGGCGATGGCCAGCATGGCCTGCCGGTGAACAGTGTCGCCTAGAGCGACGACCAGCGTGACGGCATCTCCACAACAGCAGTCTGGCGCGCGACTGTCCGCATCAACCCCGTCAAGCGGCAGTGGCCTCGGAATCCATAGTGGGCGGCACAGTGGACATCAGTGCCGTCTTCGAACAGCATCCTTGGCGAGCATTACGGTCGTCGGACAGCAGCGTCGTGGAGCGAGCGTACTGGCCAGCGGACGGGCCGTTTGGCGAGCTCGCACCCGAGCGCGATGTCCGTCGACAGCCAGCAGCATGGTCGTCCTCGAACAACATCGTTGGCGGCGCGGTCAGTATTGCGACCGTCAGCCAACCGCATCGTGGAGCGCGATGGCCATCGATTGCCAGTCGGAGAAGAGCGTCTCGGAGATCGATGGTCAGAATTAGGGCTGCCGGCGAGCAGCGTCATGTACAGCGACCAACAGCATTACGACCAGTAACAAGCAGCCCCAGGGCCTTCGGCGAACATCCGGCGTCACAAGCGTGTCGGGCGAATCCGTAGCGGTAGAATTGGTGGTGGCCGGCAAATTGGGAAATGACACTCAATTGATGTAGCGCGCAAAATGCGCGCGCTCACCGACCGTCAACGTCAAACGCGCACGCTCGCTGACCCGCCAAGGCGCAAGTCATCAAAAGATACTATGATTCCGCCAATCATCTCCACGATGTCAAGAATGAGGAGCAGCGATTGGACATTCTAGTTGAAGATATCATTTGCAGGACCGCGATTGGTGGAGCTCGTGAAAGCGAGCCCAGTGGAGAAAAGTGGTGCGTGTCGCAAATGTTGCACGAAGAGAGCACTTGGCCTCGTTGTCCGCTGCACCACGACGTGAAGCGTCGGAACTGGGAATCAGCATCAACACCTTATAAGGCGTCCGTGGAAGATCAAACGTGAGTATGCGGATAGTTGATATTTTGCTATCTCGTTGCGATGGCAGATTTTTCGGATGCTGAGAACAGATTGTTGTTTCGGTTAGCGAAAGCATATGTGGATTTGGGGCGCAAGATCAATTGGAGTCGGGTATACAAGGAAATGGCATCGACCGGAAGATCCAACATCAGCTTCGTAGTAGGCTAAAAACGCTGAAGAGGACAAATGGAAAAGGTTTGGACAGCTTTCCCAGGCGATTTTTCAAAGACTGCACTATACCATCTCTTCTGCCTTCGCGCAAAAGTCACCTCCTGGAGATGGCAAGTCCAGCAAGCACGCTGATAATGTCAGCAAGCACGCTGACATTTATCGCCAAGTATCATAACTATTTGCAACGATTTCACCTCTGCAACTATGGGCAACTGGCAGCTCTCCGGATACTCACCCAGGCGAGGTTACTCCGGCTGGAGTAATTGCTATCCTATCGGCATTACCGGCGCTGTCGCTGTCAGACGTGTTTATCGATGTTGGGTCCGGCATCGGTAACATCATTGTTCAAGTCGTCCTAGCCACGCAAGTTGGAATGTCTATAAGGATTGAGTTTCAAGACCAGCTCCTGCAGTTGTCTAAGACAACTATCTACCTTGCGACAACAAGTCTTCCAAAGCTCGCCAAGGTATGTGTCTACAGTGCCGATATTCGTACGATAAACGCCACCACAAATGAAGCGATGCAATCAAGCACGATGGTGGTTTCAAACAATCATGTCTTCGATCCACTGAGCAACGCCGCACTGGAGGTTTTCGCCACAAAGGCTGCAAAATTGGTTCATCTGGTTACTACGCGCAAGTTAGGTTGGAGCCACCGTGAAGGCTGCAAACAGAATTCTCCTCTGTTTGGCAGCTTCATTGGGCGATTCCAGTTGGTGTAGCTTGGTCTGCAAGCCCCACAACGCATTCTGGTATACCCGGTAGATTTACAGCAACTGTTTTCTCTTCTTAATCCAATATCAAAACGTTGTGCATCACTAAAAGCCATATGAGTTTGTTAGAAGTAGCATGTGATATATATTACCGCAAACACGTCCGCAACAACTAGGTGCTCGTGGTGGTGGGGCTGCCTTCGTTCTCAAGTACGACAAGGTATCACGCGCTGCTGGTTACACGGTTGGTAATGAATAGCGGTCTATCGCCACGAAACGAGGGCAGTGCTGATCGAGCAGGCAGTGCACACTGCAGCGCCTTGAGCACGACCTACCCAATCAGAAGCTCTAGTACTTCAATCATAACTACCCATCTCGGGAGCTATTGCTCGGGTATGCACTGTGCCGCCTGCTAACTTTCCAACAATGCGGAGGTCGGGTAGGTGAATGCGGCAAGCGATGTCGGCGATAGACGTCGGTGATCCGTGATGTGTACCTGCAGAAGGAATGTAAGTCTCCGTTCCGATGGTGACGTGGACGTGATCAATCAAAACTGCGGTTCGAATGAAAGCAATGCACTCGATATTTCGCTTGGGGACATTCCCCGTCTTGATTGGCAACGTGCTCCTGTGCTGAAGATGATACAATTGTCCTGATACCCCCCCCCCCGGGGGGGGGGGGGGGGGGGGGGGGCGGGGGGTGAATAAGATACAATTGGCCTGCTCCCCCCCCCCCCAAGTTGGGCGTGCTGTAGGTGAGCAGGTTCTGCAGCAGCCCGGTGCAGCCTGGCTTGTCGGAGCCGAATTTGACGATAAAGATGAGTATCGTGTCTATTTAGCACGTTCAATATTAAACATTTTCTTTGTGATAGGGCCCGAACTACGGCATGTAGCCTATAGATCCGGCAGCGCGACTGCAACAGTGCCACCACTCACAGTTCCGCCAGCAGCCGGACTGAGCTACAACAACATAATACATAATATTGATAAGTAGAGGATACTACACCATGACACAATGCAAGTGTTAGCGAGCAAATTATACGCAGTGGGTGAGGGAAAAAAAAATGCCATGGCATGGCTTCACCACAGTACAGGTCGTTGTCGCGAAATTACTGCGTTTATTTGATCTCTCGTTTCCAACTCTAGATATGATCTTGTATTGCTAGCAGCAGTGTTTTCATTAGCGCGCAACTCACACGACACCATGGACACGGGCTGACGGTATCACCTTGCTAGTGTACTCTACTGACATTATCACCCCAAAGTGTTTGTATTCATTGGTGGCGACAGGCCAACGCGTACACGTTTCTGTTTTTCCATTCAAAAGCTGCTCGTTGTTCGCTTTAAAATCTCACGCCGTTCAAGACGGTGATTTTGGCTTTGCTGCCCGTTTCATAACCTCGTTAGTATGTTCTTGCTTTTGGTACGATTAAACTCAAGTCGTACTACGTGACCCAGAAGTCCACAAGACGTGCTGTACATTAGGCATGCAATCAGCGATTATGGCTCTAGGTAAACCTTGGAAAGGCGTCACGTGCATGCACCCTGGTCCCGCATTGTTAAGCTCGCTAAAATTACGCTATAACGCTACTCATCGCTTTGCAGTGGGTACCATGGGCATCCTGCTCCAGAAGCATGCCTCCTACAGCAAATATTGGGGGGGGGGGGGGGGGCGAAACAATAAAAAAACCAAATATCGAGGAGCC
>JAGDFM010000260.1:27167-52577 GCA_019155715.1 Phytophthora pseudosyringae | reverse complement strand
TTTTTTTCCGCCGCGTTTTTTTTTCCCCCCCCCCCCCCCCCCCCCCGTCATTTCTTCTGAATTCGGGATTTAAATCTTTGTCGTTCAACCAAATTTTGCTTACAAAAGAAGAGATCGGGTACGACACGGAATTGCGAGCGAAGACGCAGTACAATTCCCGATTGCTCTAAGCGAGGATACTGCAATTCGGACTGCAATCGTTAGTAGCGCCAGCAATGCCAGAAAATATATTTTTTCCGACCTCTGTACGATTCGTACCTCTCTTGAATGCAGGGACAGACAACTTGATCTGACGAAGATCTGGAGATTGGCCAAGGTCGCGGTCGTGCTCCTCATGGTTCATCGTGCCACAGAGTCGAGCGCCTTCCGACAGTCTGGAGTTTCACCTTGAGGCAGCAGTGAAGATACAGTGGTGGATAAAAGCCTTGGTGCAGAAATTTGAGAAGTTATCGGGTACAGTACAGTGAGGTTTCTAGCTATTTTAAACCAATGGCCATTCCTTAATACAAACTCCATTCGTTCATTGGCTATAAATGTCCCCATACTGTACGCAGAGTCTCTCAGCACATTTACTGAGCTGAGAAGGAGGAGCCAGCCCGAGCCATGGCGGCGAACCGCACGGCCGACTTCGCGCAGCTGTGCCAGCACTATGCGGCCGCAAAGGGCAGCGCCGCTCTTCAGGTACGCCCGCCTGCCTTTTATCTTCACAACGCACCCCTCACCAGCTCTGTGGGCCGCCTAGAACGTACAATAACCCAGTCTTCCTCCCACACGTCTACTTGCAGAAACCCGTGCACACGCCGCTCCAGGAGAACGCGCAGTTCAACGCCGCGGCCTCCGACATCTCCAAGGAAGTGTACCAGGCATCCAAGAGGCTGCAGCAGCTCACGCAGCGTACGTGCACAAGCAGCAGCAGCAGCAGCAGTTGAACCCGTGACGCTAACTATCGTTGTGCGCAGTGGTGCGGCAGAACAACATGTTCAACGACCCGACCGAGGCCATCAACGAGCTGGCGGCGCTGGTGAAGAAGGACATCACGGACATCAACATGCAGCTGGACAACCTGCAGGAGTACATGAACAGCAAGCGGCAGTCGGCGCCCTCGAGACAAGCGGCCAAGCACTCGGACGCCATTGTCTCGTTGATGAAGTCCAACCTCATGGCCACCACGAGGGGGTTCAAGGACATTCTGGAGGTCAGACAGGAGAATATGAAGCTGCAGCAGAGTCGACGTGCCCGGTACGGCAAGACGGCGTCCAGCGCGCTGGGCAAACCCCTGGCCTTCAAGGCTCCGCAGCCCCCGAGGAGCAACAATAGCCACACCGGCAGTCTGCAGGAAGTAAACCTGTCCAGCACGCTGCCGCGCCCAGGAGTTAGTACCGGCGAGTCTTCGAGCAGCGGGAGCACGGAGATCCAGCCCCTCATCGCCACCATGACACAGGAGCAACTCGTCGCAGAGCAGCAGAACTACACCGAGTCGAGGGCGGAGGCCGTGTCACAGATCGAAAGCCACATCGTGGACATCGGACAGCTCTTCGGACGCCTGTCGACGCTGATTCATGAGCAGGGAGACCTCGTGAGGAGGTATGTGCTGTAGCCGTGTGTCACGGAGTATGCTGCTGGGTAGAGAGAGCGGTTCTGACGGGCTGTGTGTGATGTGCTCTCTCTTGCTGTGTGCGATGCAGAATCGATGACAATGTGGAGGAGTCGCTGGTGAACGTGAGCAGCGGCGAGCACGAGCTGCTCAAGTACTTCTCCAGCCTGTCGAACAATAGACTGCTGGCGCTCAAGATCTCCGCTATCTTATTGGTCTTCCTCATCTTCTTCATGTTCTTCTTAGCTTAAATCAAATAAACCACGCGTGACCGACCTACTACCAACCGTCTGTCATGGAGTCCACCATACTGCTCTCTCTCTCTCTCTCTCTCTGCTTCAACTTCTTGCTAGCCACTTCAATGCTTGCTGTCCTGCTGGTCCTCGTCCGGCTTGATGGCGATGAAGCCGCCGAGCGCCATGGCCACGACGGTGGCGCCCTGGGCGAGCACGCGCAGACGCATGTACTTCTGCTGCGTCACGGCGTCGGCGGCGCGACGGAACGAGGCCAGGCCGCCGACCAGCACGCCCGCCGTGGCCAGGCAGCCCAGCGGCACCAGCGGCTCCTCCTGGCAGCGGCGCTTCATCTTCTGCCAGCCGGTCTCCATCGGGAACCCGTTCATCTTGGCTGTAGCTCCTGGACTGCTTGACGGTAGCAAGTTGAGTTGCTCTGTGCGGCCACCATCAGGCTCGGCTGCTATGCGACGAGTTTGCAATTCGAAAATGAATTGCCGCGCGGATCGGCGTCGAATTGCACGTGTCAAGCCAACCCAGCAGACGATTCGCCGATACGTTTTCAGCAGGTACTTTATGAACCACTTCGTATCACGAAGGTGCAGGTCATTTGCCGCGTGGATAGACGGGTATGTGTTTTCGGCGGTAGCTCGCTCTCCGCCCCTGAATTTTAACGACGGAGGGGGGCTAAAGGCCGTCCAGCATTTAGCCAAGTGACCTGCGCAAGATGCTCCAGCTCCGCAAGCAAGTTGTGCGCCGCGCGCTGCAGACGCGCGCCACCGAGTGGGCCGCCATCTCGCAGAAGCTGACGGACCCGCGCGCGCGCGCCGCCCTCGAGAGCCTGCGCGACGTGCACGGCCAGATCGCGGCCGAGGCCCGCGCCTTCGTCAAGGAGCCCGAGGCCATCGACTTCGACTACTACCGCTCGGTCGTCAAGAACAAGGAGCTGGTGGACGCCATGGAGGTCAACTACAAGAGCATCTCCTTCCCGACCATCTCCCCCGAGGAGCTGGACGTCGCCGCCCAGTCGGCTGACCTCCCGGACGAGCTGCGTCTGAACGAGCAGGAGACCGTCGACAAGCTCGTACGTTTGCGGGCGAACAATGATTGCAATGTTATTGTGCAAGGGATTGATTATATATATATTATGATATTTGCAACAGTTCGCCCAGCTGAACGAGAAGGTGGTGGACTCGAAGGCCCGCATCGAAGAGCTCAAGGAGCTGATCGGCCTGATGGAGGAGACCCGCACGTCCCTGGCCACGACCATGGACGAGGTCACGGCCATGTACCCGGAGGTGGAGGAGGAGATCGACGACGAGATCGCCAACCTCGAGTGGGAGAAGGACACGCAGTAAGCTGTCGTCGTCTCAAGACAGAAAAAAAAATCTTGGACGCTACAGAAACACAAAGAGGCAGAGGGGATGGGGAGGCTCGAGCAAGCAGGCAACACGCACAGCACAGATCAGCTCTCGTGGGTGGTGTTTGCTTGGTGCGAGCAGAGTCGCCTGTGCCTTGCTCGGACTCTTAATTGCCAACTCTCTTCTCAACACGGAAATTGAAGTGGGTTTGTGTGTGTCTCGCTCCCCGGCTCGTCGGTCCTTCACGTTGTCTGCAGCTCGAACGAAAAGTGCCTAACACGATGATGATACAACTATTTCAAAGCACAGCACAACACCACCATTCGTTTACAGACAGGCTCAAGAAGACGTCCTGCTTCAGGTTTTGTATTAGGCCGCTCTTCGTAGTTACTCGCGTGTGCGGTACGCCTCGGGCACGCGGAAGAGCTCCTTGGGGTTCTTGGCCAGCTCTTTGTCCACGCAGGCGTTGTAGGCCAGCAGGGCGTCCTTGCACTTCTCGAGCGCCACATTGCCCACCTCCGTGTCCGGTTTGCCCTCGGGCTGCTTGCCGTGCGCATAGAAGCATTCGAAGAACTTGGTCGCCACCGTCTCGCAGGGCTTGGGCACGCGCGGGAAGTTCTCGCTCACGCGCAGCTCGGTTGTGTCCGCCATGGTCTACAGGTCGGTCGAAGAGTATCTGAGCTCCTCACAAATTATCGTAGGGTGGAGATTGAGTTTTGATCGTAATCGTTTAGAAAAACGCGGGGCATACAAAGTCCAAGTGTGATTAGATGTAAGGGATCAGGAAGGAAGGAGTCTTTATAGTGCGAGCCCGAAGTGTCTTTGTTTGCAGGACAACCCTGGTTTAGTTTGGCCTGACGTCGTCTCTCTTGTACTCTCTATCTAACGTGCAGCGCTGCTGGTGTCCGAGGTCTAAGTATCATCACGCCCTCTCCACTGGCAGCGCTCTGCTGCATCCTTTGGTATTCTTCTTGGCGGCCGATCGTCTGTGTCCTGTATGGTGTACCTGGCCGGCCTGTTATCTAATTGCACGCAAGCACAGGGGATATTAACTGCTCAGTCGTCAGCTCGGCGAAAAACTCTCCAGGACACAAAAGGCAGTAGAGTCGTCGACGCCCCACGCAACACTCTCCCTCCTTCTCTCTCCGCGCTCTCATTGCACCAATGCAAAACGCGTCGAGTGCCACGTGACGCATCAATTTCTCCATACAAAGAGCGGAATTGCATCAACGTTCTTACGTTCCGTCGTCGTCTTCGCCGTCGAAGTACAGGAACTCGGACGATGTGTTGAACGCGACGCCCGAGTCCAGGAACGTCGCGAGCGCGGCGCCCAGCGGCCGAGCCACCTATTGACATTATCAACCCACAGTCAGCATGACGTCGCACGCTTCAAACCCCATTGCAACGCTCAATACACGCAACGTACGGCGCTGCCGAAGCGGCTCTTGGTGGTCTGCACCAGCTTCTCGATCGCGGCCGAGTTGTTCTTGCCCGCGGACGAACGCGCCATTGCCCTGGCCACCGCGCGCGTCATCTTGAGCCGCTGCCCGATCCGGTAGTACGTCATGGCGGGCCTCCTTCGCGTGGTACAGTAGCTGCTGGGGAAGACACCACGAATTGACGGTCTGTATGGCTTTACAGCATCGGCACCTTGCTGCCACACAATCTGCACACACCCAAGTCTTGCTGCCACACAATCTTCACATATACATATGTTCACGGCTGAAAGATAGCGATGCCAACGAGAAGTTTGTTTTACCATTGCTGAGGTGCTTTAGGTTTAAGGTCTCCGGTGCTGGGCGTGTGTGTGTGTGTGTGTGTGTGTGTGCGTGAGGGGGACTGGTACTGTAGTATGGCGTGTTGCTCAGCGTGGCGACACGTTTAAATATGGCTCGAGTTGCGAGCGATGATGAGCTCTTGGTCTTGAGACGGACGTGGACTTGGACTTAATGTGTTGGGGGCGCTTGGGTAGCAGGTACAAACCAGCCCCAGACGGGGTCGCTGCACTGCTCTCCACCCGGACATGCGCCTTCGTGCAAACAGGACCACACCTGCTCGACCGCGGGCTCGTGGAACTGCAGTTCCTGCCGCCAAAAGGACGGAATCCGCGGAAACACACACAGACACACAAAAGTCAGCATTGCAACGTTGCGGCGCATGGTTCCCCGCAACGGTTCGAGACCGAACGAACCTCGGGGTAGGCCTTGTCGAAGACGGAGCTGGCGCGCGAGCGGATCCCGCCCGAGCTCGCGAGCGACGATTCCGTGGACGCGGAGCTGTCGGCGGCGCTGTGTCGTCGGTCCTTCTTGGTCGCGTCGAGCTTGAGCAGTCCGAGGTGCAGCGCCGTCACGGACCGTGCGATCTCCTCGCGCGTTGCTGGGTCCTCGTCGCCGTTGTCCTCCGCGTTCTCTCCGTCGCTGTCCTCGTCGCACTCGTAGTACTTGGCCACCGAGTAGCTCGTGAGCCCCACCACGACGCCCGCGGCGATCGCCGGGTTCTCGCGCAGCCATCGCACGCCTTCCAGCACCTCGGCCGGCGTCGGCAGGTATGCTGGAGCTCCTATTTTTGTAAAGAGCTTCTCCATATCAGACACTGCTTGGCTTGCAGTTCACGCTCGACTCGACTTGACTTTTGGCTCGGAGCCGTTGAATTCAGTTGTGACTTGGCGTGGGAGGCGCTTTCTTCTGACTGCTGGCTGCGCTACCAGCTGGCTCGGTGGCGTGTCCGAGGTGCATCGTTGACGCGCCGTCCTCGTGAAGCAATTCGGTGCTTGTAACGGCAACCGTTCCGACGATCGGAGGCCCCGGGCTCTTGTTCCTCTGGAAAAACGCTGCGCTAAAACGAGCGCCCCAAGCACCTTGAACCAGCCAACAGCTATCTAAAGGTCTGAGTCAACAAGCAGCACGGCAAAAGCTTGCCTTCCGCCCGTCGCCTTTCGGAAAAAAACGGAGGATGGTGCCTTGTTGTAGACGGCGCGGCCGACGAGTCCATGCAAACTGCTCACGTTGACGTGTCTCCGCTGTGACGCTAATAGCCGACACATTTGCCGTGCCGCAGAGTCGGCCGTGTGCAGCTCAGACTCATGTCGACTCGCGGACTCGCACAATTGATGCCTGAGGCTGCAGCTGTAACATCTTCAGACGAGTATGGACATTTGCTTCATGCTTCTTCGTAACTGATACCTCCCGTCAGCGCATCTCGTCACGACTATCGAGGTATCTCGTTGAAGGCAACATGTATATCATCGGAATTTGTTAAACCATTTGTGCGTCACTGTGGGCTTGATTCAGGGCGCCGGTTCACGTGTAAAATGTCTCTAGCGTTGAGCGTGAATGGTGTTTCGTCGTATCAATTGACATGAACTACCAAAAACAATGGTGACAAACATCAGCACTCTGTGTCGGTTCCCCTTTTGCCGACCCGTGAAGATGCCAGAACGAGAAGTGTTCCAGCAGGCGAATGCCGATACTCGCTGGCGAATGAGGAGTGAATTCAAGTCGCCAATCTGGCGATATACTACATGTAGTTGTACGAGATATTCAAGATGTCTGGAAGTTTGACCGCGCCGCCGTTGGCGTTAACGTCACCAGCGAAATTGTTTGTCGCGACGACACATCCAAGTTGGTTGGATTCTTCAGAGATGATGTTGTACATCGTGGACGGACTGGTTACGAGTTGGGACCACCAGGGCCAGACAAGTCAAATACCGCAGCTGCGTTTGCTTTGGGGTTTGCTCATAGCGCAACTTGGGTTGCCACGTAGATTTCCGAGTTGCGTTCGCTTATACGGAAAGGTAAAGAAATCTACTGAAGATTCGAAAGCTATATTGGCTGAAGTTGAGGGCACAAGGAAAAGTGTCGTGTAACACGAGTCGTGTTTCTCGACTGGGTGACGGGGGATGATATCTGTAATCAGCAAGTGAGGGTTTACCCTGCATTATACGCCGTCGCCAAGAGCAAGAAACGCCGAGTCCCCCTCGCCGAGGACATGGTAAAACTTGCGACGGTCCGCACGTTCTCCAACGACTGATCGTCCGCTTCACAGATGAGAACGTCGCCTCTCTTCCTAAGGTAGGAGGAACACAACGCGGTGGACTGCTTTGCAAGTTTTGCTTGGATTAAATGGTAAGTTGCTACAGCACAATGCTGCTGGCAAGCTGAATGTTACGACACTTGACTGCTGAAATGGGCGAACACGGTAGAGACACAGGCACCGAGAGCTTGGCTTGGGTATCCGTCCTTGGCTCGAGGGTGGCGAGGTGGGTGTCTTACCACCCCCAGCCTCCCATGCCGCCCCAGCCACCCCAGCCACCGCCCCAGCCGAGACCGCCGCACGGACGTCCCCATCCGAATCCGCCATACCATTCCTTCTTCTTCTTGTCGCCGGCATTGACATTGGCGTCGGCGTTCTCCTTGCCAGCAGCGGGTGCGACGGCGTTGGGGGCAGCAGGTTCTGGCGCGGCGAGAGCTCGGAGGGACGGCTGGTAGTCGTTGGCGGATGCGACGCTCGCGACGGCGGCAAGCGTGACGACGGCGAGAGCTGATAACTTCATTGTCGGGCGATCGAGTCAGGTAGTCGCTGCGAGTGGATGCAAGTTGGTTTGTGAGCGGACGAACCCTGTCGGTCGGATGACTTGGCGAGGCGAATGTTGGTTTTGTTGCATCACGGCCGAAGCGAAAAGTCTACGAGTTTTCTGATCACGGGCTCGAGAAATACTTGGAAGTAGCGTTTCCTCGAGCGCGTTGGGGGGTTAACGGTTTGTGACCCGCTCGGACAAGTTGTGAGTGCACAGCACAAGTTTCCCCCCGCGACGCCAAGTTCGAAATCATGAAACTCAACTTTTTTTCTTCGTCTCCCTGATTGCCATCCTCGGCGTACGCAAAATTTAATCACCCCACCGTGAAAACCCTCGTCAAAGTACTGGGCATCGAAGTGTCTGCCTTGGCATCACGCCGACTGGCACTGCGTAGCCATTGAACGGAGACAATCGTCTGGAATAACCTTCAGCTAGCACTTGACGGCGTTGAAGGCCGTCTCCGGACCCCTCGATAGTCGATCGAAGGCGCCGGATGAGCATCTTGCTGTTAACTACGACGACACCATCGTGGAGGTGGACCCGCTGCTTGAGCTGCACGTCGAGAAGATGCTGGAGGGGTCCGACTTCGACGAGGACCACACCTTCCGTCACGACTATCGAGATATCTCGTTGAAGGCAACACGTCCGTCATCGGAACTTGTTAAACCATTTGTGCGTCACTGTGGGCTTGATTCGTGGCGCCGGTTCACCGGAATTTAAGGTCATTGGCGATCGATCAGATTCAGCATCGTGTGTAGTTGAAACGTGCAGTGTGTTCGTCCTGTATAGTCGTCTGGGACGCGATCAATTGTTGACACGAACTACCAATACCAATGGTAACAACATCAGCTCTCTATCTGTCGCTTCCCACGTTTCTTTTGCCGACCCGTGAAGGTGTCAGAACGAGAAGTGCCGTTCCAGCTGTTGAATGCCAACTCGCAGGCCACTCGCTGGTGGCGGAGTGAATTTAATTCGCCAGTCTTACGATATACGAGATATTCAAGAGCTCTGCTACGTTTTCCAGACCAAACAGGCAGCCATTGGACCCGCAAACTCCATTGCAAGGTCTTGGAGAGCAAAATGGGCTTGTTGTGGAAGTGCCGGTGTCGCCAAAACGCTACTTGTAAGCGTTTGTCATTGAAAGCGACGGCTGACATTCCAGAAGTTGTAGCAAAGACCTCGAACGCAGGTGAAAAGGCCGACAAAGGGGTGGAAAATGTGGTTCTGGTGAAGGATGCAAGAACTGGGAAGCCATTGGCAGACCCCAATGGCATTTTTAGTGCTATCTGACTATGCTTCAACATATCCTAGAGTGCTTGGCGTTCACGTCACTAGCAACAAGCTGTGCTTGTTTTGTTGCGACGACACAACCACATGGGTTGGATTCTCCAGAGATGTTGTACATCGTGGACGGACTGGTTACGAGTTGGGACCACCAGGCCAGACAAGTAATTACTGCTGCTACATTTGTGTTGGGCTTTGCTCATAGCGCTACTTGGATTGCCACGGTGGACTCCACACACCTCCGAGCTGCGTTCGCTTGGACGGAAAGATGAAGAAATCCATCGAGTTTGGAGAACCTTCGTACCTGAAGGACTTGCAGACGATATTGGATGAAGTTGCGGACACAAGGAGACATAGGTGGAGGATGCTATCTGTAAAATATAAACTGTTTAAGAGTGTGGAACGCCAACTGAATGCAGCAGATCAACTCAAAATCCACTGCCCCCTGCAGGTTTGGCGCAAGGCGATCGTTGAATTTAAATTCTACCCCCGCTACTGTAGTAAAATTGCTCGGTTTGGTTATCAGACTGCGAATGTTGTGGCATGGGTAAACAATGCGGTCACTGCCGTGTAATTTGTAAAAGGAACTCTTCAGTCACGATCGATATTTTCAGGAGTGGGGGTCATTCGGGTTCTGCCCTAGCGATGTTTGGTAGTCCTGCCGTAATCGAAAGACATGGATGTTGAAGATGTCCTTCTTTTCTCAAGGGTGGATGATGGCGGGCTTAATATTCCTTTTGATCGGAAGGTATTTTGTGGTCGTGAACCGTGACAACGTGTTGGAGCTGCCCGCAAGGAGAGGTGGTTGAAACCGGACAAGTGGGCTATGTTCCAGAACAAAGTGGGCGTATCCTTCCTTCTTGTGTGGTCTAAATATTCGACAAGCAGTCGAACGATGTGCCGAGGTGAATACAGCGTTCAGCTCGTAAATAAGCTACAGGAATTTGTTTTAATTAATCTTGTTTTGTGGATACAATTCGGACTCGCACACAGCTTGCAGCAACCAGCTCCTCGACACAGAATCTACCAGGCATTTGCTGGAGCGGTGTGTTCTGAGCTTGGTGTCGGCACTGGTGTCGGCACTGGTGTCGGCACTGCAGCTGGTGTTGGAGCAGCGCATGATTTGGCCACTTCTCGCTCGGTGACTACACTAAACCCAACTTGCTGGGGTAGTACATGAATCCCTCTTGAGATCCGCAGCTCCGGCCTTCATAATACGGTAAGCTATTATCTTGCAGCTTCAACTAGAGGTAGGAACACAACGCGGTGGACTGCTTTGCAAGTCTTGCTTGGATTAAATGGTAAGTTGCTACAGCACAATGCTGCTGGCAAGCTGAATGTTACGACACTTGACTGCTGAAATGGGCGAACACGGTAGAGACACAGGCACCGAGAGCTTGGCTTGGGTATCCGTCCTTGGCTCGAGGGTGGCGAGGTGGGTGTCTTACCACCCCCAGCCTCCCATGCCGCCCCAGCCACCCCAGCCACCGCCCCAGCCGAGACCGCCGCACGGACGTCCCCATCCGAATCCGCCATACCATTCCTTCTTCTTCTTGTCGCCGGCATTGACATTGGCGTCGGCGTTCTCCTTGCCAGCAGCGGGTGCGACGGCGTTGGGGGCAGCAGGTTCTGGCGCGGCGAGAGCTCGGAGGGACGGCTGGTAGTCGTTGGCGGATGCGACGCTCGCGACGGCGGCAAGCGTGACGACGGCGAGAGCTGATAACTTCATTGTCGGGCGATCGAGTCAGGTAGTCGCTGCGAGTGGATGCAAGTTGGTTTGTGAGCGGACGAACCCTGTCGGTCGGATGACTTGGCGAGGCGAATGTTGGTTTTGTTGCATCACGGCCGAAGCGAAAAGTCTACGAGTTTTCTGATCACGGGCTCGAGAAATACTTGGAAGTAGCGTTTCCTCGAGCGCGTTGGGGGGTTAACGGTTTGCGACTCGCTCGGACAAGTTGTGCCAAGTTTGGAACCGTGAAAGTTAACTTCCTTCTCGTCTCCCTGATTGCCAACTTTGGCGTATGCAAAATGTAATCACCCCACCGTGAAAACCCCGTCAGGATAATGGGCATCGAGAAGCGCCAGGCAGCATGGATGGTGTCACGCCGACAGGCACTTGGTAACCGCACTATGCCTTGGAGTCAGGCGACTGGAATGACCTGCAGCTAGCACTTGACGGTGTCGAAGGACGCAACGGATAAGCAGCAGCATCTAACTAAGTATCAAGCCTTCCACTTCAGTTATCACGGTTATCAATTTCCCCTACCCCCGACCGAACCGGTTCGGTGAACCGCGGACCGTCCATCGCCTTGGCCCATTTTGCTCTCCTTTGAGTGGCCGATAGTGCAGCGGGCACTTACCTTGGCGTTTGTATGGCGGCACTTGGTTGGTCCGAAACCTCTGCGACCTCCTTCAGTGGGCATTCATTTTGCGAGAGGAAAGGTGCGTTGGCGCTTGAATGAGGCCGTCCACGACCGCGTGCTCCGCCGTCTACAGGCCCCGCCAAGCAGGGAAAGCAGCCCGCGTCTGCGTCTGTGTGTCGGCCGTCCGCCAGTCGAGCGCGGGCGCGCAATTCACGTTAGCAGCGGAGAGACAACGCGGCGAAGAGTTGCTACATACAGAGCAGGCAGCACGCGGCTGTCGACGGCGGGTCGAGCGCGGATTTAGGCGACGAATTAGCGGGCTGACAGGGACCTCGATGTGTTGACTGCTGCAGGGAATCATGCAGATCTTTGTGAAGACCCTGACGGGCAAGACCATCACGCTGGACGTGGAGCCGTCCGACAGCATTGACAATGTCAAGCAGAAAATCCAGGACAAGGAGGGCATCCCGCCTGACCAGCAGCGCCTGATCTTCGCCGGCAAGCAGCTCGAGGACGGCCGCACGCTCTCGGACTACAACATCCAGAAGGGTGCGTCTTAAACGACCCCGAACTGCCCGCGTTATGACCATTTGGAGTGGCCCTGCTGACCTTGTGCTTGTGCCTGTGCTGCTGTTGAATTGCAGAGTCCACGCTCCACCTGGTGCTGCGCCTGCGTGGTGGTGCCATCGAGCCCACGCTCGCCGCCCTGGCCAAGAAGACGAACTGCGAGAAGCAGATCTGCCGCATCTGCTACGCGCGTCTGCCGCCCCGTGCCACCAACTGCCGCAAGAAAAAATGCGGCCACAGCAACCAGCTGCGCATCAAGAAGAAGCTCAAGTAATTGCTCGGTCAACAGCACTTTGGCTTTTCCTCCTCGCGGACGGGAAGTGGAACGCACTCACAAGGAGCGCACGACGCCGTTTGCGGATTGCTTTCGTCGCTAAAGCTGCTGGTGGCAAGCGTCTATCACTGACTTGGTGCAGTGAAAGGATGACCTGCTGCTGTGTAGTGAAGGATTCAATACACACAACTGTCGTTGCGTTCGGCCCCTCTCCAACTCTTGTTACTTCTTCAGTTGGTTTTTAACTTTTGAGTGCTGTTTGTTGCAAGCGATGAAGGGGAAGAGTTCCTTAGTCACAGAAGATGAGGACCTCAATACGACGAGTTTGTGCACAGGGTACGGTGGCTTTGCACTACCGTCGAGAACAAGATCAGCAACGAACTTCATGCACAGCAGCAACATCATAGAGAGGTCGCTATACGGAACCAACAAATGGATAGTGGAAAACTCCAGGATGCATGTCATGTTGAGACCAATTCTACACGTAACACTCATCAACGGAGTCTCCCTCCACCAGCTAGAGCCCGAGAAAGCTCACAGACAGCTAACAGGCGCGCGAGACGCTTAGTTGCCCACGGACCAGACGCGGACGATACCGTCCGTGTAGCCCGAGAACAGCACGGAGCCGTCGGCCGACCAGGCCAGCGAGATGCAGTGCGGGGGCTGAGCGTACTTGCCCTTAGGCTCCTCGATCTCCGGCTGCAGGTCGTGCACCACGATCTTGGACTCGAGGTCCCAGATCTTGATGCCCGACGTGGTGGCCGCGCACAGCCAGTAGCGGTTGGGCGAGAAGATGAGCGCGTGGATGACGTCGCCCGCCACCAGCGAGTAGAGGCGCTTGCCCTCGTTCAGGTCCCAGAGGTTCGCGGTGCCGTCCTTGCCGCCCGAGGCGCAGATGGATCCATCCGGGGACACGGTCACCGTGTTGAGGTAGCCCTCGTGGCCGAACAGGTTCGTGCGGAGCTTGCAGTTGGACAGGTTCCAGATCTTGACCACCTTGTCCCAGCCGCACGACACGATGAGCGGGTTGGCGGTCGAGGGCGAGAAGCGCACGCACGAGACCCACTCCGTGTGGCCGTCCTCCGTGATGGTGTACTTGCACTCGCCCAGGGTGTTCCAGAGCTTGACCGTCTTGTCGCGCGAGCCGGAGACGATCTGGCGGTTGTCGGCCGAGAAGGCCACGGACAGCACGTCCTTGGTGTGCCCCACGAAGCGGCGCGTGGTGATGCCCGTGTTCAGGTCCCAGAGGCGCAGCGTGCCGTCCCACGAGCCGGAGAGCGCGAACTGGCCGTCCGACGAGATGACCACGTCCTCCACGTAGTGCGAGTGGCCCTGCAGGCGGCGGCGCGCGAAGCCGTACTCCTCGCCGTCGTTGGACAGCTGCCACACGAGCAGCGACTTGTCGCGCGAGGCGGTCAGGAGCAGGTTCGGGTTCTCGCGGGTCGTGGCGATGGCCGTCACGGCCTTGCCGTTGTGGCCGTCAAGCTCGGCGCGCGGGTAGATGCTGGTCTCGGCCATGGTTAGAGGAAGGAGATGGTTTCCAAAGTGGTGGGCGAGGAGCTACGATCAAGTTTGCTGTCTCCCCCCCCCCCCCCCCTTTTGGCGGATGACCACCAGTCAACGGGAGACGGATGTGATTGGACGAAAAGACGAGAAATCGGCTATTGGTTTGAACAGGGACTTGCAGACGAAGTGCAGCCATATTTTGGACGAGCATGTAGCCATTGCTGGCTGTAACGTTGCAAGCGCAAAGCCTGCATCTCCATCATCTCCATCATGCAACCGCACGATGCAGCTCGCGTCCAGTGATCATTCTGGTTGCGACGAGAAGCGTCTCTTACTTTCCGCTCTACGAAGAATGCGTCTGGGCCAATTGGTGTTGCTGCTGACCGTTGTTCTGCTTGGTTCCGGCGATGGTGTGGGTGCTGCCAAAGGAGACCGTCGCAGCTTGTTGACCTTCGAGGACGTGGAAGACCGACGCAAGTCGAGCACCGCTGCCGTTGCGACTGCACGCGGACGCTCCGTTACGACGACGACGACCAATGGCAGCGGGGGCGGCACGGTGACCGTCACGACGTACAACAACAACGGGCTGTGGCAGCGGATCAAGAGGTGCTGGAAGAAAATCGTGGGCCGCGAAGAGCGGCTTCGTCCGGCCGGCGCCTCAGGCGGACAAGGAGCGCGTGCCGGAGCAGGAGGGGTGGTCATCATTTCTGACGACGACAACGGAGGCGGGACAGTGACCGTGACGGTTTTCAACAACAACGGACTCTTCCAGAGGATCAAGAGGTGGTGGAAGAGGATCTTTGCGCGTGAAGCGTCGAGGTCGGCTCGCAGACTCCGGCGGCTGACAGCAGCGTGAAGAAGTGGAACTTTGTTACGCAAATGACGAGCTTGATAAATCAAGATCACGAAGATTTTGACTTGATTAACTTGTTCTTCATACCGGAAGCCAAAAGCGGCGGCGTGCAGATTCGGGTCGAACGGGTCGCCCTCGTCCGGGATCTCGAGCGAGTGCGACTTGTTGAGGTTGTGCACGTGCTGGAAGGCGGATGTGGCGTCCGTCGACAGGTCCTACTGCGAGATGAAGCTGAGCGTCGCCTCGAGCGTCTCCACCTCGTTCTGTGCCAGTTTTGCTGGGAAGAGCGCGACGTCGGATTGGCAGCGAATTGGAAAGTGACGGTGACAACGAGGTTGCTGCCGCAATTAAACTGCAGCGGTGATAGTCGCCAATGTGCTCTTCCGCTTCTGCGTAATTGAGGCGAGCAGGTGCAGGTAAGTGCATGTTCGTTGGGGTAGTACCCGCCGGTCACCTCTAGGCCCTAGAGCGACTAGGCTCGCTGGCACCTCTACTACATATAGGGGTGCCAGCGGGTCTGAACGATTTGCTGGCGAAGGTGTCGACTGCTGCCGTCAACATTGTCAATACAGGGCTACACCTCAGTCTTGGCATTGCCTGTACGATATTGGGATGCAGGAACATGTTATTGTACAGGCTCCACTAATGTCATATTGGTCAATGCATTTACATGTTTAAAGTACGCGACTGTATAGGACATCGACAATTGTTGCATGGCAACAATTGCTTACCAATTTGATTTTCTAGGTTCATTAAGTTGACTTTTGTCTGTATTGTCGACATGAACTTATGAAGCGTCATGCAGCAGGATAACACTTCATGGCTTCGTTCCCGATATCTGCTCCCAAATGAGGTAGTACGGCAGCAACGTCATCGTCATCGTCCAACCCCAACAACGATTCTTACGCATCTGCTGGGTAGAATAGTAAGTTGGCAGTCTCAATCCTACAAGTAATCCAAGAAGGGGATTGAATCCATTTCGTTGTGCGCGATCCATCCCGAGAGCTCTGGAGTTCCATTTCATATTCTGTTTTCGCATGGTGAAGTGCTCCCTGTGGTCAACAACGACCCGTTCTGCGCCATCGCTGGTGCGGAAGTCGAAGAGCCCAGCAATCATCGATTGATCGATGCGAGCGATATGAAGCTCAGGACATTTGAGCGAACATCATGGGCTGCAGACAGATCTTGTGGATTTTTAGGAGAAGTCGACTCCGGTGACGGACCTCAACAGCCAGTTTGTCTTGAGAAAGCAAATTTAAGGATCACAGGGAGAGCGACGTCGCTAGCAGGCACTTTGGCCAGGTGGAAGAGTGTAATGTTGGCGTTGGAGCAAACGAAAACCCGAAGATGTAGAAACCTAGTCAACCAGTTTGGATTTGCGCTACACAAAGGGCTTGACATCGTGGGGTGGTGAACCTTACGAGTACGGAGCATTCTGTCGGCAAGGACTTCTAGACGTCAACAGTTGCGTCGAAGCTCGTGCTGCATCATCTGGCACCTGTAATTAAGGCTGCGCATTTTTTACGAGAAGCTCGTCGATCTTGCGAAAAGCATGAACAACAATCAGGATGTCGCTTCCGCGGCCCATTGCAAATCTGTCGTTGAGGCCGTAGCTCTGGTCGTCTTTGACGGCAATCCCTTCGCTAGTAACTGCGATGATCCTATCATATCGCTCATACAAGCGTACAAGGTATATCTGTGTACCCAAGACATTTCCTGCCCGTGTGATTCTTGTGCTGTCACTTTGGAGGTTTGTGGGGAGAATTTCATTATGTGGGCGACATGGGAGGACTTCATACTCGGTATCGCGACCTTTTCAGTGGATTTCCAAAGTGTGTTTTTCTACTCCCTGTTCTCGTCGACCCCAGGGTCAATACAGAAGATCCCGGGAATGCACACAAGTTGGGAAATGCGCTGAGGTCTCTAACTCTGACAGGATAAAAAAGGTTTACTGCTACGAGACTCGAGTGGGGAGTCAATGACACGACATCTTCATCAAAGATCACGATTGCACTGCAGTGTTTCTCAAGCTATTATGGATCCATTGTCCCAGTACATTTTACATTTGTTCTCGTCAACTGAGTTTTGTCAAGGAATACACGTTATTCATGCTTTTTGATGAAGCCGCTATCGTAGATTTGACGCTCAGGTTCGTGTCATTTCGTGCGCTATTGTCGCCCAGGTATTTCAGGCGTCCATCGCCAGCACTCGAGAACGTTCTGGTGCGTTCACCTTGCTCATATATTCACCACGTGCGAGCTGTCGGTGTGCCACATTCGTGCATTCCCTGCGTCAAGAATGACAAGAGTTGAGGAATGGAGAGGGGCTACGAAGGTCGAAACCCTAGCGAAGACAAAAGCTGCAAGCAAGGCAGCCCTAGTCGCGAGGCTGTGCCTCCGCCTTGAAGCCAAATGGGAAGAAATTCAAGTCGGCCGACAGGGATCCTACTCCGTCGAGCGGCTCGCGAGTTTCAATCACTACTGCAACACCACGTCACGAGTCCGCGTCATCCTGGTGTGTGTACTCACCCCGATACCTGCACTGACAGTGGCCATTTTGTTGGAATGTATGCCCTTACGCCCGCCGTCCGAGGGCTGGAAGGCGAACTGGGTCTTCTGGATCCGCTTGGCCGTGCTCATATTCGTGATGCTCTTCGCGATCATCTCGCAACTCGTTACGTGCGCTCCAGATCTACACCCGACGTTCGCGAAAAGGGTTTTGGTGTCTCTGGGCGCTGTGGTTGGTTTTGTTGGAGCATGCATCGGAGTAGCAAGCGCTGTCAGGTTCCCTGTTCCCTTAATGTGGACTGCTGCTAATATTCTAGGAGGAGTGTACCTTTTGCTGGCGATCCGGTATGCTTTTGGTGGTAACCCGTTCGACAAGAAGTTGCCTACTTGCACGAACCTGCGTCGCTACTATCGCTACTTTTTCTCGTACATGGCGCTAGGCGCAGTGTGCCCGATGTACAAGGTTCTTTATGCTGGTGTGCTTAAGAACTATCGTGTAGGGATTATCCTGGCACTGCCGATGTGGAGGTTTGCTGGCAAACATTTCATCCTGTGGGCTACGCACGACCTCGAGGACTTCGTACCTGGAATTGTTACGTTTTCGGTAGATTTTTACAACGCCCTGTTCGTCTCGCTGTTCATGTCGAACTCGGGGTCGATGTTCACCTCGGCAACATTCATCGCTGTCGACTTGGCGCAAGTTCTGCTCGAGTTCCGTGAGATACGCACGAACGCTCAAAGCGTGCTCCAACTCCTGCAAGATCGCCGAGCTTCTCATGAGCATCTAAGCAGAACAAATAGCGAGTTGGAAAATGTTGGACTGCTCAAGGTACTGGTGAACGTCATCAACAACCTCAGTGCTCTCAATGTGGAACCGTTGAAAAATGTACGTCTGTGGGCGTGTCTTCCTCATACGCTAGCACGTCAGCAAAAGGAGCAACCACGCGCGTTGGAGGTGTCCGGTCTGTTTGGACCTGTCCAACAATCTCCAAGTAGAAAATTGAGCCTCATTTTCTGGAAATGTAGCCGCAAGCGGATAGAAATTGCCCCTGTCAGGAAGACCGGAGGATTTGGCAATGCTCCTACGCAAACATGAGCCTCAGAGATGCGGGATCTATCAAGAGATCGAAGAGAATCATCGGCCAGGGTCTCCAACTCCTGTTCCATTGCGAGTATCTCGTCTTGGTCGAATACGTCGAGTGCATTATCCCGCTCGTGTACGTGACCTACCGATTGGCACTTGTCAATCTTCCTAATGCAATCTATTATCCTCCCAGCGTGAGTATCTGGAGTACGATCGCCGTCGCGAACATTCTCGTGTTTGTCCTGCTGGAGTTTGCCTCGTTTCTGTTTTTCGAACTTTTTCTCCGGCGATCATTCGGGTTTTCACCACTGTTCCAGCTCGCGTTCGCGCTGGAGACGCAGGTTTACCTGATTCAAGGGAGCATTTGGCTCATTCTTCTGAGCTTGATGCAGCTCGACCTTGCGCATTCCGGTAAGGCTGCGTTTATTGTGTCCGTCGTGCGAAAGTGTCTTACTGATCGGCACGTTCCTCTCCTGCAGGAGCGTAGAGATGTCCACAATTGCATAGCCTTCCGATCTTCGATTGCCAATGCATCCGTCGTTAATCATCACTTCTGCATCAGCACCATTGACGAATCTGAAGAATGCCGAGGGCTGGTACCTCGGCTTGTGTCCTCATTATTTTTTGGGGGTCTGCAGCTCTGTCGGTTCTTCTCCCACCCTCGGAGCTACAGCACAGACCATCAATTTTAAGGGGATGGAGAAAAGATGTCGTCTCAAGGAACGGGTAGATACGGGATAATCTTTTGGAAATGGCGGGACGCATCAGGTGTCAAGTTGTTGCTCACGATGGCGTCGCGAATGTTGATGAAGTGATCTCACATTGCCACGATTTGGTGCTGCTAGCTGCTACTTCGAAGTACGAAGAATTACGGCGACGATGGGGGCTATATCGACGAACGGAGAGAAGCTGTGAAGGCCGAGATACCAGAAAAAAAAACCTACATAAAACTCGGAATGGACGTCAAGCGGACCGACGGTGATTGTACTTGGCGCCGTGTACCCAATGCTACCGTACAGGTTTCCTTATGCTGCGACCCCCGAGACGTATCGTCCTGGTGCGATTCATTTGCTACCGTCTTGGACATTCGCGGCACGGACGGATGTCACGTGAAATCTGTGGGACTTCATCCCGAGATCGTCACATTCTCGTTGGATTTCCGCGCTCTTCATGTTGTCATCGGGTCGATTCTAGACAATCGTCGTACAGGGACTCCAAGCTCCTGTTCCATTGTCAATATATCGTCTTGGTCGAGTACGTCGAGTGTGTCATTCCGGCAGTGTACGTGATTTACAGACTAGATTGTACCAAAACACCATTTACTATCCGGTGATCTTACAGTCTGGTGTGTGGTGGGCTGTGAAGCATTGCGCGCTATATCAGCTCGTGTTTGTGCTAGGTGTGTCTGGTACAGCTTGTACATGTACCAGACGATGATGCCTCCGTGCGGTATGTACGACAGGTCTGTACAGGACGCTAATGCGCTTGCAGCAAAGTTGCCTTTTTGGTGTTCGACATATCGTGCGATGGGTCCAAAAGTGGCCAGCAAGGTTGCGTTTCAGGGGGATACCGGCCATGATCTGTCAAACCAGCAACTTCAATATCGGCGAGTGACAAATTGCCACTGGCAATGGCAGTTTGGCGATGGCGCAAGAGTGCAAATGCGCAGGCGACTCGGTATAGGGGGTCGAAACTTGGCAGGGGCCTGTCTTGTCTTGCATGCTGGCGTCAATGCCAATGCCAATGCTGAATGCTGCCGGGCTGAGGTGATGCGCTGCTTCAGTCCGGAGCAGATGAGCTGAGCGCGAGTGGTGCGCCGGCCGTTGCCCCTTTGCGGGCACATTACCGGTTGAAGCTTGGACTGGGGATTGTCGGGACCAAATTTCAACCACAACTCACCGGCACTGCGCGGCAAAGCCCAAGCAGGCTCCGAAGAATTGAGAAAATGTGAGACGATGGGAGCAAAACGACTGGGATTATGCTTGCTGGCAGTGTTCCTGGGGCTCGCAAAACAGACCACAAGCTGCTGCAACAGAGGCCGGCACTACCGCGACGCTGGCCACGAACACAGCCAGCTGGGCCTGCATGCGGCGCTGATTCATAGACCCGTGAGCGAACGACCAGCGGCGAGTCCTACGCGTTGCGGTTTTCCGGCGTTGCGACTAAGATTGGCCCTTCACGCCGACCCGACATGAGATCGCGTCGAGCACACGCACCGCGATCTCGGAGCCTGCAGCAGTGCAAGGCAACAGTGCTGGGCTGGGCGTTGAATCTGCATTGCACGACCATTTTTCGCCTCTGCCTCGACCTCAACCCGATCCGCGCGAACAGCCCGCTGAAACGAATTTCCCTCACCCAAACTACGGTGACAGGACATCTATTCATACAGGTTCAAAAAAGTACTAAATCCAACTTTTTCAACGCCGGATTAGCCAGGTACATGCAGTTGCAAAGGTTTTGCGGCGGTACGTGCGACGTGTTTTTGTGATGTCGCTTGGTTCCGCCGCCCTTTCTTCCGCATACAAATTTCAAGTCGAGACCGGCTGCCGCCGGACCAAAACCTCATTGTGCAAAGTCTCCGCTGGATAACAACACAACTCACGACAAGCGAACCGCGCAAGCTGCCATTCCTCGGCCTGTGTCAACAGAGCCAGCGGCCGTGAACGAACCCCTCGCACAGAGCAAATTTAGCCAGCCGCAGCGCATTGCGCCAAGCGATTGCCGCCAAAACCTCGCCCAGACCGGTCCCGCCGACATGTCGGACGTCGCCGTGCCGTCCTTCTTCCCGACGCCCACCGAGATCGCCGGCGGCCTCCGCTGGGTCAAGCAGCACCCGGTCGTGGCCACAGCCGCCGCCGCAGCGGCCACCGCCGTGAGCGTGCTCACGTACCTCAAGGCCGCGGCCGAGGACGAGCGCGCCCTGAAATGCGCCGTGCTCAGTCCGCGCAAGGAGAACGAGCCCGACGACCTCTGCAGCAGCACGGAGAGCGACGCGTCCACCCCGTCCAGAGCACGCACTTTGAGTCCACGCAACCTCAGTGTACGTCGCCCACTGGAAGGAATTTGTGGCGTGTTTTTGGCTGGCGCTGACCAGTTGTTGGTGCCCTTTTTGTTGTTCAGTTCGGGGAGTTAGACGTCGAAGCGGAGATTGCGGCGGAGAACGATGCAGCAGTGGAGAGCAGCGAGCTGGAGGCGGCTCTGCAGCAGGCGGACGGGGAGACCGTGTCCCCGCAGTGGGGATGGTACGTCTCCACTACGCCGCCAGAAGACTATTACCCGTGATCAGCCATTTCCTAGACCCCCTCACCAAGTGCCGTAGATTTTGAACCAACACAAGCGTTGCGATGGACCCCCCCCTATGCGGTGAAACTCACGAGCTGCTAGCACCCCAAGACAGCAACTTTATTTGCCAGACTGAGAAGGTGTTCCCCTCTCAGAGCGGGTGGCTTCTGACTTGAGCCAGCCGCACGTACCATGTATCTGTCCTAATATATTGGATCCTCGCACTGCCATTCGTCTTGCTCGAGTTCATCCAATGTTGTCCAATAGCTCCGCTCGGCACCAGAATTAGGCACCGACCTAGGTTCGGCATGGTGGTCGGAAGTGGCGACGCAACTTGCCAAGCGACCGCCGGTCAAGTGGCTCCCGACAACGGCAACCCGTTACTTCTCTCGACTCACGCGGTTCCGACGCTCAATGTTCTGGCCGTTTGAATGGCCGAACGGAACGGTGAAGCGTTTTGCAGCGTTGCACTGCACTTCAACTTGAAACGTTCGTCTACAGATTTTCGAGCCGAAAAACAAAAATGACTTGTGGAGAGGATTTTCTATTTGGTTTTGGATGGTACTAGCTAGAACTATTGGTTTATGCGTCGCAGGAGACCCGGCGTGCCCTGGATGATGGCGTGCTGTTGCCTGCTGCCGTCTCGAGGACGAGCTGCACGCCGTCGGCGCTCAAGAAGTTGTCCTCGAGCCCCAGGAACCGCAGAGAAGGGCAGGCCGAGCCCGCCAGCAGCCTCTGCAGTTCGTCCACGCAGTTGTCCGTGACGAGGTTGCCGCCCAAGCACAGCACCTGGAGCGACGGGCTCGAGTGCTGCGCCAGAGCGGACAGAACGGCGCGCAGGCCGGTCTCGCCGATGAAGTTGCGGCGCAAGTCGAGACGGGTGAGGCCCGGGGCTTGCGCGGACTGGAGCAGGCGAGCGACCTCGCAGGCGCCGAGGTCAGCGAGGCTGTTGCCGGCGAGCAGCAGGTCCTCCAGGAGCGGGCAGCAGCCCGTTTCCAGCGCGCCGCACAGCGCACGCAGCGCGTTGCGGCTCATGGTGTTCACGAACACTGAGAGAAGCTGCAGCTTCTTGAGGCTCGGGAACGCGCCCGTGTGCAGAGCGCCAGCCAGAGCGAGCACTGCACCCTCCCCATCGTTCGATTGGATCGTCGGGAGCTCTGCGCAGCCCCAGGCGTAGAGCGGCGTGGTCGTGGAGCCCACCTTGGGAGCCACGGGAGACGAGGACAGCGCGCCAGCCTTGTGCACTACAAGCTGCTGGAGGTTGGTCATCTGCAGCATGGACGAGGTGGTCCCCGCCAGGCCTTGTGTCAACTGGGCCACCTCAACCGTCAGACGCAGCACGCAGCTCGGCAGGAAGGCCGCGGCGTAGCGACTCAACACCCGTTGGCGCATGACCTCCTTACCGTCCAGGAACGAGAAGACCAGGCGCGTGCCGTCCTCGCCGATCACGGCGAAGATGCTGCTTGAGTAGGTGCATCGTCGGCGCTTGGCGGTCCGGCTCACTTGCATTAAGTTTCGAGCCACGGCTCGGCGCTTCCTGCTCTGCACCACGGTCTCGCTGGCGGCTGCCTCGTGCACACTGGAAGCGACGAGGCTCTGAAGTCGTCGCCGAAGCGTGGCCAAGTTGCAGTACTCGGTCAGCGACCCGGCGCGCGAGTACAGCGCCAGCTCGATGCGCTTGGCCAGCAGCACCGCCCGGTCCGGGTTCCGGTCGGCCTTGCTGCGGCCCTGCGAGAGCTGCAGAATGCGCTGCACCATCGAGCGGCGCTCGGGCAGGTGGCTGCTGGACTGCCACTGGGTCTGCTCGTCTGCATCTCCTGAACGCGGTCGTCGTGCACTTTGGCGCTGATGAGTTTGGCGTTGCACCGCTCGGGCGCCCACTGCGGGGGCTGCGCCGCCGATCCCGTCGGGGTTGAAGGAGGGGTCATCATCACCTGCGCCAGCATATTCCTCGCGGATCGACTGGTGTGCCCGTCGGCCGGCAAAAGTGGGAATGGCAGAGCTGCGACTTGAGCTTTGGGCAGCACCCTAGCGCTCTTCTACAGCACCCGCGGCTCGTTTTTTGCGGAGCGCGACAGTCCGCGTTGGCCGTCGGGGCATCGAACGTCCGGCGTGGCAAGGCCACATCCGCACGCCCAGCTGAAACTCGAGAAGAGCTGCCTCCATGTCCTTGACGCGAAAAGACGAGCGGATCCCTACACCAACCAGCCCAGTCCAGCCAGCTGCAACCGATCGAAGATCGCTACTTGCATGTTATTAGCATAATACAGTCGCGAAAAGGTGCGACTGGCATGTTTGCGGCCAACGGACTATTGTCGCTGGGCGCTAATGTTTGCCTTCGGGTCCTTGACCCAGCAAGGCCGCGTGCGATTTGCCGGCCGATGGAGCTGCTTGCACCGCTGGCGTCGCCGTGCTGTACACGGATTCTACCATCAAAACGGGCGTTGAGAAATGCGGCTGGAGATCGGCACTCGCACCAGCGATGCAGTGCTGTGCTTGATCACCTTGACGCGATAACTTATCCCCGATAAGCAAGCGACGACCCTGTTCTCTCCCCATGTAGAGGCCGCCGAGGCGTGCACTTTCCACCTTGGCGCGACTCACTCGCTGATTATGGAGCGTGCAGCGAGTGCCGTGAAAACGCTTCTACACGGAAAACCTCTTACATGTACGCAGTCGCTCACTCGAAGCCGTGACTAAGAGAGAGCAGGCCGTTAGCAAAGCAGTAGACAGCGATGGCTGTGGACGTGTGGATTTTCCCCGTATCATAAGCAAGGTTTTGCCAAGGTCGTGGATGATAGTGCGGATCGGAGACCTCGATCTGGAGCGCTCCTGTAGCTTCTGGACGCCCAAAATGCATATCAGATCCGTCGGCGCTGTTAAAGACGGCAGGCGTAGAGGCCCCCAGCGCGTTTAGTCGTTACTACGGCCCCAGTGTCTGCAGCTGGACGTTGAGAATGCAGCCTGGCATTCTGTCTGGTATTATAAGGGATAATACCGAGGTAGAAAGCTGGTCTCCGCTACTACATGTACATGTATAAATTATAATAGCGGAGGCCAGCTTTCTACCTCGGTCTATGGCTGTCGTCGAAAGTCTCGTTCCTATCCATCGAGGGCCTCGACACTGCAGGAGGCGCCGGTCGCTGACGATGAAGTGCAGAGGCCGGCGAAAGTGCTCGCTCGCCACGTCTTTATTTGCCGCGAAAAACTTGAGCCATCAAGTGCCGAGGAATGTGGCAGTCAAACGCCCCACAGGTAAAGGCGCGTACTGGGCCAATTATTTTGCGTGGCGAACGGCTGAAGTTGTTTGTGCAGTAGAAACAGCCTCAGGCGGCGCGAATGTACCGCCAGCGCACAGGTGGCGTCCGTCCTCGACAAGTACAAGTAGAAGTAGAAGTTGTGCGCGTTCCGCGCCGTCCGATCGAGCGGCAACAGCAACGCTGTGGGACACCGGCACGGGGCTCTGGGGCTCCTTTCGCTCCCAAAGCACCACCCGTGCCACACGCACGAGCCATGGCATGACGCTCACGCTGCACGATTGTATAGTCGAAGCAGCGTCCATACGTGGACAGACTCTCGCCTTGGCCAAGCGTTCCAGTCTCTCCATCCGACCGGATCACAGTGGATATTGCCCCGCCCGCACTTCTACAATGATGTCGGGCGTCGTGTAGCGCTGTTGACGACCATCTCGAAATGGGAAATGCTTGAGCCTAGCGACTGTCGACAGTTTAGGTGCAAAGACCCCCACAAGCTGCGATAAGGCGCGGTGACATGGTATTAGTTTAACTATCTCAGCTGCTTGTGTCCGACGCCTCCATGGCCACAAGCGAACATGTTCGTGTGATCTGTGCAGCCTGGCAGGGCCTCTTCGCTTCAATGGTTTTGGGCGGGGGGGGGGGGTTGTGTGACTCTTTCAACATTCGAGG
>JAGDFM010000260.1:0-20523 GCA_019155715.1 Phytophthora pseudosyringae | reverse complement strand
CGGCGCTTTTCGACGAACGCCACTCGGAGAAGCTCAAGCACAGAGCAAGCAGACGGACAGACGTGCAGCGACAGCCAGCGCCTTCGTCCGAATCGTCCGCGCTGGGTGTTGTCACCATCAACCAAGTCGCCATCGCACCGACGAAAGATGGCGACCATGGTCTCCTCGGCAGTCCCCGGGCGGACCAAACCACCCGCTCACCCGCACCCCAGCAACTTCCCATTCGCCACAACGCAACTTGCCTCCCTCAGCACAAACCAAACCGACACCACACCCGTGGCAGCTCAGCTCACCCGTGACGTCAGCACTCTACCACAACATGAAGTTCACCGCCATCGCCATCGCTGCCATCGTTGCCATGTCCAACGTCGTCGCTGGCACCACTGCAGCAGTCGAAATGGCTGCCACCGACTCGGCCATCGCCGTGCTGCCGCCGTCCAACGCGCTCGAGCTGGCCCAGAGCGCGTCCACGCCGAAAGACGTCGAGTTCACGGGCTCCGTCGACAAGATCGAGCAGCCTGCCGGCGCCAAGGAGACCCTCGAGGCGCTGGCCACCACAAACGACGACGCCGACACCGGCAAGCAAGAGGGTTTTGGATGGGGCGGCGGCTTCGGTGCTGGCTACGGATGGGGTCTCGGCGGCTGGGGCAACTGGGGCGGATGGGGAGGCTTCGGACCCTACCGCTTCGGCTTCCGCTGCGGCGGCGTCCCCGGGTGGGCCTACCCGCTCGGCTACTGGAACCTCTTCGGCGCCGGTCTCTACGGTGGTGACTGCGGTCTCGGCGTCCCCTTCGGAGGCCTCTACTACTGCTAAGACCAGCACCCACGGACAAGTCAGCGCCGGCGTGCTGTGACGCGCCACATCAGCGTTCACCACCGCTTTGATCACTCGTCTGCTCGCCTGCTCGCTCGTGCATTTTTTTGTTTGCTCACATCCAACGGCGTCTTCACACGGATGAGCATCGAGGCATGAAGCTCTCGTTTGGTGCTGCACCTGACCCCCTTTTGTTGCTTTCGTAGCTACAGGAATATTGAACACACTTTCGTAAACGACCAATTGCCGCTACCAGTGTGTTCGTTTGCGCGATGGAAGTGACAATGACAATTGTTTTCATCATCGCGTGCGCATTCCAAGCCAAACGCGAATCTTGCACAACGATGTGTCAATATGGCTACATGTAGTTTTCGTGACGATGCATTGTCATTGGAACGCGCAACAGCACTTCAACCAACCCAACTGGTAAAGACTGAAACCAGCTCTCGTCGCACAACTCGGCACCTTCAGATATCACCAGCGTTCTCACGCATTAATCAACGTGCTTGACTTGATGGCGGTTAAGGCAGCTTCCCAACGCAGCATCCCTGAAATCCGAAAGAACTCCCCATTTCCAGACAGATTTTGACAACCGAAGCATTTCGCTTCTCCTCGACCTTGGCCAAGCGCACAACGCAACTTGCATCCAAGAACGTACTCGACCAAGCGCCGTTCAAGACCATGAAGTTCACTGCTCTCGCCGTCGCGGCGGCTCTCGCCACAACGAGTGCCGTTGCCGCCGACACGCCCGCTCTACGAGCTCTTGCCGATGCGACCACCGCGACGACTGGAGCCGCTGAGGCCAACGCGCAGCCCGCAGCAGGTGCCCCGACGGAAGGTGGCGACCAGAAGGAGTGGGGCGGTGGCTGGGGCTGGGGCCGTCCGTGGGGCTGGGGAGGAGGCTGGGGCCACCGATGGGGCTGGGGCCGTCCGTGGGGCTGGGGCCACCGAGGGGGCTGGGGCTGGTAAGTCCGCCACCGAGGGCCGGCGTATGCCAGCGACCGAGTTCCACGCAAGAAATGACGGCTACGCAGTCGCTTAGTGTCCGCTGACGATCACCTGCCGCCTCGTATGAACTCGCCTGTGCTGTCTTGTCGACCAGGCGAGCTGAGTAGCGTTTTGCCTTCTTGAAATCGAAACCCGATCAATTTTGATGTCACGCAAGGCTTCGTTTCCTCCCCATTGCTTATGACACCTCTGCTCATTGTCCACTGTTCTCTCACATAGCCTTTTCCTGTCTGCGCTTGCAAGCGGAAGTGAAGGAGCAGCGCGATGCTTGCTTCCTTGCATCTGCAATTTATCACGGCACCAGCCTAACAACGAGATTACTCCACCTCATCCAAGCTGTCCCGCTCTGATCTCGCTCGGCAAGGTCAGAGATTCCTCAGCCACATTCATGCCCATACATCCACGGCGGTAGCAGGAAGCACAGGAAGCACAGG
Source organism: Phytophthora pseudosyringae (assembly GCA_019155715.1). NCBI lineage: Eukaryota > Oomycota > Peronosporomycetes > Peronosporales > Peronosporaceae > Phytophthora > Phytophthora pseudosyringae. Next base: position 18,267 of record JAGDFM010000260.1, on the reverse strand, counting down.
AAGCACAGGAAGCATTGCAGACGAAGAAACGAAAATCGCTCAGAAATCAGCAGTAGCATCTCGCTCTGGTCCAGGAAGGAGGACAGTTCGCTGCCCTTCGCTGCGAGCTTTAGTGCTCAGTCGCATCACCGCGTACTACACGCTGGCGTCGCGCTGGCATGCAGCTCACGCTGCGCAGATCCATTGGTGTGCTTCTTCTGTTGCCACAGCGAAGTTCCCTGCGTCCTCGCCCCCGCTGCGGAGTACGAACTGCACCACGCGCGCAGGCCCGAGCTCCGGGTTATTAGCGCGCTTCCGCCTTCAACGCACGGGCCGAACCGGATATAATAAAATGGGCTGCTTGCGGTTACGAGTGAACCGCAGATGACGCAAAATGAGTGTTAACCGTTCCCTTTCAGACCCGGACCGACCCAACGTTTGGTGAACATACCCATCTTTTGGGCACACCCACATCGGCCAGTCATTTTCGCCCCTCTTTTGGAGCGCTGCCGCCTGACTTCCTCCACGGCCATTTATTCTTTGGGACAAGTCGGAAGAAAGAATAATGGTGTCGCTGAAGCTTCAGAAGCGGTGCGTTGCCGGCAAACAGGTCCCCCCATCCAGGTCTACGGCATGCTGACGCTCGTGTTTCCCCCCTACTCGTTGATGCCCGCAGTCTGGCCGCGTCCGTGCTCAAGTGCGGCAAGCGCAAAATCTGGCTCGACCCCAACGAGTCGAACGAGATTGCGCTGGCTAACTCGCGCCAGAACATCCGCAAGCTCGTGAAGGATGGCTTTGTCATCAAGAAGCCGCAGGTGATCCACTCGCGCGCGCGCTTCACCAAGCGCAACGAGGCCAAGCGCAAGGGCCGCCACACGGGCATCGGTAAGCGTCGCGGTACGGCCAACGCGCGTCTGCCCTTCAAGGTGATCTGGATGCGCCGCATCCGCGTGCTCCGCCGTCTCCTCCGCAAGTACCGCGAGGCTAAGAAGATCGACAAGCACATCTACCACGAGCTGTACATGCGCAGCAAGGGTAACCAGTTCAAGAACAAGCGTGTGCTCATGGAGACCATCCACAAGATGAAGGCCGAGCGCCACCGCGAGAAGACGCTCAAGGAGCAGTCGGAGGCCCGCAAGGAGAAGGCCAAGGCCGCCCGCGACCGCAAGGCCAAGAAGGCCGCTGCCCCCGCCTCCAAGAAGGAGTAAATGCTCTCCTCTCTTTGAGTCGCTCGAGACAGTGACCGCTCTCCCAGGTCACACGAAGGAATAAAATTCTTCCCGAAGATGTCCGCATCTTTTGTCCCACCAAAACCGCCATCTCTCTCTCGTTGTTTCCTTTAGCTAGTGTCTGTTGAGATTCTGCTGTCTTGGAACAAATGCACAGGGAAATATGCGGAGTGAGCTTGCTGCTATAATATTCTCAACGGATGCGAAGGTGTCGCCGCATTCTGTCCATGAGCTCGCATCACCTCCGAAGAACTAAACCCATCTTCAGTCATAAACCCATGGCACTTGCATAATCGAAGAGCTCAACTTGTCCTAATTGGCGGCAATCGACGACGATGGACTCGACCGACACCAACGCCGACACCTCCATCTCCAAGGCCAAGCTGCACGAGGTACCACCACCCCACGATGCCCTAGTGCTACACGCATAGCTGTTTATAACGCAACGCTGCCCTTTGCCCGCTCGCTGCAGACGTTCGACGTGCTGCCGAACCTCATCGATGTGCTCAAAGACGTGCTGTCGGCCAACTCCACCCAGGAGACCATGCGGATCGGAGACGTCTCGGCCTCGGTAAGCCTTGCAAGACAGGGAATCATGGAAGGAAGGAGGACTTTATCGAGGCACTGAGGAGGGAGTGCTCGCCTTCCGCCTCTTTGTACTGACGGGTGTTTCGCATTTGTGGGGGTCTTGATGGCAGGCGGTGTCGGTGAAGCAGAAGTACACGGATGCGCTGGAGCTGCTGCGCTCGCTACCGGGCACCGACACCTCGCTGGAGGAGCAGGAAACCGCCATCGCAGATGCGAAGGTGGAGCTCAAGCGCATCTCGTACGTTTTCGACTGGAAAACCCACAGCGACCGTGTGTATGCTCGTTAATTGACGGACTCTGTTATGCGGTGCCAATTCAGAGATGTTGTGGAGCTGTACAGCAACACGCTGTATCGCGGAACGGACGAGCCTCGCGCCGAGATCAACGACGCCTTCTCCCGCAAGAGTCTCCTGAAGTGATGAAGCTCACAACCTCCTCGAAGTAGTAATATATGCAGGCAGATCTTACCGGCCACCTTACCCATGTGCGATCGCATGAATGAACCATGTTTCAGTTGCAGGAGGTCTCGCGTCCTGTATTTTATCAAACGCTCAAGTTTCTTGCTCTAGCTAGTAGAGACCGAAGAAGCCCAGGAACTTCTTGGAGAACTCCACGCCAAGGAAGCAGGCGGCGTTGGCCGGGAACGCGCGAGCCATGGCAGGTCCCACGCCGCTGAAAAGCGCACCAGGGCCCTCTTCCCTCATGAGCACCTGGAAGCAGTGCACGATGCCGCGGTACGTACCCTCCGGGGCAGTCTGGATGCGCGACTTGATCACATCGGGCGGGATGGCGATGACCCAGTTAATGATACCCGCAAAACCGCCAGCCACGAACACACGGAAAGCGTTCAGGTCCGATGGGTCCTTGCCCTTGGGCGTTAGACCGCGCTTGATTGCCTCAAACCCGCCGAAGTATCCCACAGAGCTGAAGTGGACAACGGTAATAGCACGAGTAACGCACCGCAGGAGATAGTCAGACACAAACGGCACTTGCAGCAGTGAACAACAGCTGTAGAGCGCTTACCCTGGGACATCGCGCAACAAAGTAGCTTCCCAGCCGCGGAAGATACTCGACAGCCCGCCCGTGCGGTACAGCTTCTTTGCGCAGTCAACCATGCCGTCGTACAGCTTGGGCTCACCGCGCTCCACGGCCTGCGCCTGAATCTGGAGCAAGCACTTAATGCGCTCGCCAGGAGCCATGACCACAGTGGCCGGGATGGCAGAGAAGCCCCCGGCAAACATGATCTGTCCCATCGACAGCGGTGCCGTGGGTGACTGGCCCGACGCCTTGATCTGTAGGGGGTTTCCAAGACATCACAAAGGGTAAGAGCTACCAGTGGATTGAGTAGGCCCAGGGGTTGTACTCACCGCAATGAGCTTGCCCATGTCGTAGCCCCAAAAGCACGTGGCGAAGATGGGGGTGACACCGACCAGCGGCGCCGACATGCCGCGGTACAGACCGCGGAACTGGATCGATCAACGGATCACAAGGATCGAATAGCAGGTTAACATCTCCTTGCACAGGTTCTGCAATAGGAGAGCGGCCGTACCCCGTCCTTGGCGACCATCTTGCGGGCGCAGTCGAGCGCGTTGGAGTACATGGGCGCCTGGCCGGGCAGCGCCTTCGGCTGCGTCTGCATGTTGACCTTGATGAGGTCCAAGGGGTGGCCCGTCGCCACGAGACACACGCCTGCATGGTGCACAAGCGCGCAGACCGCAGTCAGCACGCGACCTCAAACATGGAATACCGAAGCGACGTATACGACGTCAGACGCGCAGGACGCACCGCCGAACCCGCCGGTCACGAAAGACACCATGCCCGATGTCGCTGTAGGCGGAAGACACAAGAGATCAGGCACGAGGATCTCGTTAGTCGAGCTGCGACCCTTTGGCGCGGAGAGCAATGGCAAAGCAGGCAGAGCCGACCGTACGTTTGTTGGTCGCTGGCTCCTCGCTCATGGTGCTGGGATTAGGAGGCTGTGGGGGAAGGTCGGTGGCTCGGAGGAGTGCGGCGGGCTGCACGTTCGGTTGTGCGGGGGAATCCGCCGTTTACGTGTGCAAGGGGCTTCAAGTTGTCGGTTATGATCGCGCCGGTTGTACTTGGTTTTTGTATAGTGGTGTGAAATGATGGTGGCTCGCAGGATATTTGTTTTGAGTGGCTATTGCGTTTCACGAGCCGCACGCTGGAAGGCAAGTGGACAAGTGCCATACCGGCCGAGCATGGTGGTCGGTCTGGTTTGACGCGCAAGGCTGTTGCCGTGAACGTCACCGTCAGTTCTCAATTTGCCGCCACAAACATCAAGACGACTGCCCCTGCCTGGTCATCGACGCCCCTCGGGTCAAGTTGCAGGTGCAGACTGCAACTTGCAGGTATCGCTAGCTGGCAGACAGTGCTCAAGTGCCGTTCTGCAGGTCATCGTCGGGCTGCATGCACGGCTGGTGAGTAGGTGCTGTCGCTGTTCTGGCTATCGGGCACCGGAGCAAGTGTCCGTCGCCCGCGGGGCTCACCACGTTGGCGGCAGAACAAACGGCCACGTTGCAGTTCAACCTGCTCACGCGCGCATGGCGCCCGCGAACTGTTCCCTTGTGTGAACGCTCGGGGTCGCAGCGTCTCAGACCACTACTGGCCAGCCAGAGCGCAGCGCATTTCAAGCGCCGCCCCTGACCAGTACAGAGTGCCGCAGAGCGCGAGCCTGAATGCCCGCAGCAGGTTGACTGGCGCAGCTCCGCTGGCGCTTCCCGCAATCTTGCAGGGCCACCAACTCGCGTCCTCGTAACGCCATTAACCTCGCCGACGCGCCGCATTGGCTGTAAAGTGGTCGATTTCGCTCAATCAGCAGGCGCGGGTCAAGACCCGCGCCGTCGCGTTCTGACACTCGAGCCACCGCAAAACGGCACGTACCGTTCCGGAAACCGTCGCATACCGCTCGAGCACACTTCGAGTTTGTATGCACGATGCACACTGCACCGCGTTTTGAAACGTGGAAAGCGGCCTGTTTCTGGGTGGGCGGCGTTTCGATCCCCAGTGCTCTCACTTCTCTTCTGCCGATGGCTCGATCATTGCTGAATTTGCCGTCCGGGACGCAAGTGCTTTCTTGCAGCCTCCCAGCGGAGAAGACGAATCGGAGCCTCCGGGGAAGAGCCATCTTCTCGTGAGCACGGCCGCCGAAGCCTTGTCGCGCACGCCGCCTCGCCAAAGTACATCTGCGTGCTGTTCCCACAACACACGCCTCCCCGCTCTCGCCTGTACATCTTCCTTCTCGCAGTCCGACTGCCCTGTTTGTACCCGTACATCTCGCCGAGCAGCACCAGGCTCCTGAGTTACCCCCGTCAACCCCCACACACCGACATTGCTGCCACGCTATGGAAGTGCAGGTGGACACCATGCCGATCAACCAGAGTTCCAAGAAGCGCAAGAGCCTGTTCAGCGCCGCGTCGCCCATCACGCCGCGTGTGCCGGCCTGCGGACCCATGCCCGTGGCCACGCCGCTGACCGCGGCCCCGGCGTCGGACGCAAGTGCAGACGGCGCCAACCTTTCGGCAGCGCTGACGGCGCTCAAGCTGTCGCTCAAGCGCGACCTGGAGAGCTTCGCGCCGCCCACACCCGCCGTGTCGCCAGCCCATGGCCGCGGCCCGGCCAAACGCGCCCGCTTTGACTTCGGATCCATCGAGGAGGAGGTCGAAGCAGACGCCGAGGAGCAGCAGCGAGTCATGGCCTCCGCAGTAGCGGCGCCTCCCAAGACCGTGAACGCGCTGTTGGCCGTCAGCAGCCGCATCAAGTTCGAGCTGGAGAAGCGTCGCCGCCGCGACCGTGAACGCGCACAGAAGCCCCGCAGAAGGAAACAGCTGAGCTACTTCGCCATCGTCGGGGCCTTCCAGCGCGCGGCGCACGAGCGCGAAGTCGCAGTGCAGCTGGAGTGCGTCGTAGAGGCGTCGACGGATTAACACACATCGCCGAGCACCAGCATCTGGTCGTCCGACCGGCCGAATGGAGACGTCTGTCACCCCTGCCCGCCACCGCTCCGTAGCCTCGAGCATTTTGAGCTATCTATTCGAGCCACATCGTCTTGTGCAAATAACTATCGTACTAATACAGAGAAACAAACATACCATACGCGCGCGTTCCGTCCTCTCTGCTTTGCTGCGCGTGCCGGCGTCGCAGATAGTTACAGCAGTCTCATCTAAAGGCCTCCAGCATCCCGTGCATATATTCGACGGCGTCCAGGCACCACGGCGCCGAGCCAGCCACCTGGCCACTCCATTGCTCACGCTAGCGTGGCGCGACGACGATCGGCAGCCACGTCGGCCACATGCCGAGCGATGGCGTGCCGTCGACACTTCGAGCGGGCGCGAAACCGGCCGATCCCCGTACTTCCCCGCCACACCAACGCGGCGTATTTGCAGACCGGAAACGCCCCTCCCCCCCCTCGCCATGAGAAGCAGCGCCCGAGATGGCGAGAGAGTAGGAGAGGAAAGCCGCCACTAACCAGCACCAACGCGCTTCACAGTGTTGTTCGGTGAGAAATTGCGGCGGAACTGCCGTTTCGTGCCACTCCAGTTGTACACCACTTTACTTTCCCGCAACTGCACAAAAGTCCTCGACCTCACCTTTCACGCAAAAGTCTTTCCCCTAAAAGCAAAGCGCGTGTTCCAGCGTGGCCGCTGACCAGCCATCCCCCGTCCGTCACACCCCATCTCCCGCTTGACCACCATGAGCGCCGCCGTCGCCGTCGCCGAGAAGCGCACGCAGACGTACCTGTCCAAGATCGAGAATGGCCAGACGCTGACGGCCACGTCGCTGGCCGCGCTCAGCCAGGAGCTGCCGGCCTTCCAGCAGATCACGGGCAAGGTGCGCGACGTGTACGTGTTCGAGGACCGCGTGCTGCTCGTGTCCACGGACCGCCAGTCGGCCTTCGACCGCGCGCTGGCCTCGGTGCCCTTCAAGAGCCGCGTGCTGACGCTCACAAGCGTCTGGTGGTTCAACCAGACCAAACACATAGTCGCCAACCACCTGCTGGGCGTGCCGCACCCGTCCGCCGTGTTGTGCAAGAAGTGCACGGTGTTCCCCGTAGAGTTCGTCGTGCGCGGGTACATCACGGGCTCCACGAGCACCAGCATGTGGACCAACTACAACAACGGCAGCCGCGACTTCTGCGGCCACAAGCTCCAGGACGGATACAAGCAGCACCAGAAGCTGCCGCAGAACTTGGTCACGCCGACCACTAAGGACGACGAACACGACGAACTCATCTCCGGCGTGGAGATCGTCCGAAGCGGACTCATGACCCAGGAGCAGTGGGACTACTGCGAGAAGAAGACGCTCGAGCTGTTCGCCTTCGGCCAGGAGCAGGCAGCCGAGCGCGGTCTGATCCTGGTGGACACAAAGTACGAGTTCGGCTACGACGAGGCCGCGGGTGAGATCCTCCTCATCGACGAGATCCACACGCCCGACTCGAGCCGCTACTGGCTGGCGGATTCTTACGAGCAGCGTATGGCCGAGGAAAAGTCGCCCGAGAACATTGACAAGGAGTTTCTGCGTCTGTGGTTCAAGGAGCACTGCAACCCTTACAACGATGAGGTGCTGCCGGAGGCCCCGAAGGAGCTCGTAAGCGAGCTCTCTCGCCGCTACATTCTCCTCTACGAGCTCATCACGGGCTCCGAGTTCGAGTTCCCGGCCGAGGGAAGCAAGCCTGAGGACGAGCTGGTCGAGGGTGTCCGCAAGGCGCTGCTGTCCCAGTAGATCGCTGTCCTGCATTCGGTGTTGCAAGACAAGCCTGGTGGTCTCTCCGTAGATCAATACATATGCATACGCACCAATCTGTCTTGATGCATTAGTTTTTAGGTGGGAGGGAGGGCGCCCCTGCCCCTCGTGTCTCTTTCCTGGCTGAGGACGATGATGTACTCGCTTCTGTCACTTCGCGACTCGACGGTGTCTCTGGTGCCGGGCTTACAGATGCCGTCATAGTCACCGCAGGTGCTCCATCAGGACCAACGGGTAACACAGATGATTTTGAGCGCTGTCCTAGCAGTCTCGACGATGGCGGAGACGAGCACGACTCGGGCTGCGTGGTGAGCTTCTTCGTGCAAATTGGCGGCACGCTGTGCTCCTGGAAGAACTTTGCTGTTTCGCTCGCGCTGGGGCTTGCTGCCCAGCGCGCCTTGATGTTGCGAGCCTTTTGACACCGATGGATGAAACGCAGCATGCCAGCCGCAGCGCGCAACCGCCGCAGCGGACTGAGTTTGTGCATTTCTCGGGTTGCTAACTTGACCACGCCACTGATTGTAATGGTCGCACCGAGCGAGAACATGGCGAGCGCAAGCGGCGTCATCCTCGCGAATTCTTTAAAGTACACACCGCCACCGAAGATTGACACCGAGATGAAGAAGCACTGGAATACGGGCACCACGAAGACGGCATCAAACTTCTGCAGTCCGTGAGCGAGCCAGTGGATCTGCAGGAAGACACAGGCGAGCATGCTGAGCGTGATCGCGTAGGCACCGAAGTTCACGAACTGGATGTCGCCATCGAGCGTCGTCTTCATGAGCTCAGCCGTGGACTTGGCGAAAAGCACAGACTGCGCCCCAAAGATGCCCGACAGCGCGGGATAACTAACTGGATGCAGCTTAGCAAAGCGCTTGTATTCCGGCGAGCTTCTTCCCTTTTCCTTGAGCACGCGCTCCATCTTGCGGATCAGCAAGAAGAGCACAACGCAAGAAACCCCCATGAGTGTTGCGTATATTGCGAAGAGGGGCTCACGGTAGAGTGCAACGAGCTCGTGGACTGTGTAGCACGCGCTCTCCTTTTCGGCGAAGGTGGCGACAACAACGATGCCCAGCAGGACCAGCGCAGTCCCGATAGCGTCGGACTTCGTGAACTTCTCCTTGAGGAACAGAGACGCAAAGACTACGTTGGCCACCATAGTAGAGCCGCCAACCGGGGTTGCCAGCGACTGCGGGAGGAAACCAAGGGCCACAAAATCGAGTACGCTGCCGCCTACCACGAGCACCAGTCCAATCACCCAGAGCGGCTGTTGGAAGTAGCCGCGTTTGTCTCCGACGCTGCGGCCCTTGGCTTCGCGCATGAAGGAGAACTTCTGCAGGTTCACGCCCATGTTGGTGCAGATGGAGCCGACGATAGTCAGAATCACACCCACATACCATAACCCGTTGGTCTTGTCTTCATGTCCGCCGCAGCCCATGCCTATGGTACCAGCAGTTCGTGCGGGGCGGAAATCGGTGGCGGCAATGCTGCTCACGCCTCGGGGCTCTCTCGTTGTGCACCTAGTTTACAGGCTTCTGGCCCCATGTTGCATTTAGCTTTGTATTTATAAAGCGTGTCATAAGAGCTTAGCTCCGACAGCAATAGCGCCTCGTATTAGAACTAATACGTTTTACTTGAGTCCCTGGGAGCGAAAGACCTATGCGTGTTGAAGCCAGTATCAGCTTGGTGTTTGTATGCTCCAAGTTGAAGTTGGTGTAGCCATGTCCGGCGCAGCGCCAAACGGCATTATTTGCGTCAGCTCCACTGAAGCGACGCGAAACTTAGACACGGGAGAGCACGCTACAATTTTCGCTGCCCCGACAACCTGGAAACGCCGAGAAGCAAGCGAAGGCTTGGTTGCAGTGCTTGCAAGCTTCCCAAAAGACATTGCGCCATTGCGCCATTGCGTGTCGCTGACGCGCTGCAGCACCAAGCGGACTAATGTTCGAGATCTTCCCGCCACTTCCATATCTATCTGCTTCATGTACTACTTTATTGGCGAGGAAATTGACTCGCGTTTCCTCCACTGCTACTTCCTACTTTCGAGCGCCATGACGTTGGTCATGGCGCTCGCAGCTTAAGGGCCTACAAAACGCTATACTATGACATCCATCTTCCCACTACGCTGCTGCTCAGCACAGAATGGACTGCAGCGACATGGGCACGCTGGCTCGGCGCGTGTTGAGGCGCTGCGCCGACGGCCCGGGCGCGCCGCTCTCGGCCGTCCAGTCCTGCTGCACGGGCGGTGCGACCACCTTGGGCGAAGCCCCACTCGCGGCCTCTTCGTCGTCGGACAGGGCGGCGCGCGCCGCAGGGGGTGCCACTGCCACTCTCTTGCGGTTTTTAGCGCGGTTACCGCGCTTGACCATCTCCTCCGTGGCGGGGGAGGCCAGGCGGCCGGCCGAGATGCCCTTGGCCGCCGTGTTGGGGTCCTGCATGATGCACTCGAGCGTGTACTCGAAGGCCGCGATCTTCTTGGCGATGTACTCCTTGTTGGTGCCCTTGGCCACGCTCAGCGACTCGCGCAGCATGTCGATGCTCTTCTGCAGGCTGCGGATCTGGCGGTGCGGCCAGCGCTGGATGCCGTGACGCCGGCAGATCTTCTTGAGCAGCGTGGCGCAGATGCCGAACTTGCGCGCGACGGCGGCGATGGGCATGTTGAAGCACTCCCGCAGGTCCTCGAGCTGCACCACCGGGCCGTAGCGTTTGGTGCTGCCTCGAGGCGTGACTGCGAGGGAGGGGACCGCTGCAACAGCGGAGGGCACAGCAGGGTGCAGCGGCAGCGTGTAGGCCATGGGGCTCACGGAGCTGAAGGCGTCGAAGTTGAAGACATCGGCGGGGCTCTCGGCGCCAGAGCAGGGCGCGGCGGGCAGCGACACCTCCACGAACAGGTCGGCCATCTTGCTGCGGTAGCTGGGCTGCTCCCACGGCTCGAGCTTGACGGGCGCGGCGGCGTCCATGCGCGCGGGGCCGTCCCGCTTGAGCGACAGGAGGATCTCGCCCATGAGCATGTCGTCGACGCTGAGGGAGGGCGGGGCCATTGCGCTGGCAGGAGGCTGGCTGATCGACCGACTGGTGCGCGACGCGGCAGATTGAGTTGTGACGGAGTGGCCATTGTGGCGACAGGTGGGCGGGAATCGGGTGGCGCGTGCATAGCTTCCATTTTTGATAAGTAACTGCGTTTCACTATGTGGGGCGGGAACAGACGCTAAACTTCAAAAACCTGCGGGACGTTATACGGGACGGCGGATCAGACCGGCACAATATGCGTGTAAGTCAACCTCCGATACTCGATCGCGAAAGGTTGAAGAGACCATCCCATCCTTCCGCATCCCTTCGCCGCTCTTGCTGCGACCTTCGCGCGACCGTCGAGATCTTTGCGCAGCTGCCCGCAGAATACAAAAACTCGGCGACGCGCCGTGACGTTGTCAGCGATATTGCACTCGCTCGCTGCAGGTACCGTAATGCCTTGCTGACCTGTGTCGTTCGGGCGGTGCGCACCCTTCCGCTAGTCGCACTGTCCGGTGGCGGCGCGCGCGGGTTCCGGCGGCCGGTCTCCGGTGGGACAGTGAGCGCCCCCCGCCGCTGGATTGACGCCACATATCATACCGAGTTCGCGAGGGTCGTCTTTTTGGCCAATTGAATGGCGTCCAGACTTGCGTTTCAGCTGAATCTGGTCGCGTCAATCGTGGCAGGCTTCAACAGTGGGAACTATGGAATGAAATGGTGAACGGTGAGGTGTTTATTGCTGGTGTCACGAATGTCCTGTATAGTTGTGGTTTTGCTGAGGAGGCAACTCACGTGGTGACGATTGAGGCGTGCGTGTGTTGTTTGATCCGCCCGGGGACTGCTGGGCAGACCATGATCATCGTTCGTCGTCGGTGCGGTGGGCATGGTAACAACGCTGCGCGGACGATTCGGACCAACGCTGATATCTGTTGGTTATCGGTTTGTGCTCAAGCTGTCGACCCGACCTGCAAGTAGCAACTACTTGAGCGTTTTGGTGCTGCCGAATTAACTAGGTCGTCTGCTGGGAATACCTGTTTTTTTTTCTCTCTTTTAGTTGTTGTCCGTGCTAAAAAATAGCGTATACTAGTATACTATACGCTATTTTCTTTGTTAAATAGGAATAAGGAACTGTACAGCACTGAGTGGATCGCTTTGGCTTACAAATTATGTACTAAGTAGCCAACATGTCACCGCTGGATCAAACCGGATGCATGCTCTGCAGTGCTTGCTTCTAAATCCGTATTAGCCTTTTAATTCGCTGGATCAACCCGGATGCATGCTCTGCAGTGCTTGATTCTAAATTGTATTCTTCTGAATCGCTTTACCCCTTTAATTAATGTAGCTATCCTGGATCAAACCCCGATGTATGCTTCGCAGTGCTTGCTTCTGGATCGGTGTTATTGTATTCTTGTAGCAAAGCGCGCGATGGCGCACTGAGACGCTACTACTGTGCGTGCTCTAAAGCAACCTGATCGTAAACAACAGGTCATTAGAGGATGTTAGCAGTCGCGTAAGTTACGACACGGTTTATAGATCACCATTTCTATGCGTTTTCTGCGACAGTGTTAGCAATCTCGTTAGACCCCCTCACTCACGAAATCGTACTGACTCTTGGCGATGAAGCTCGCCATCCGGGCACGCGATCCTCGCATTCGAGTGGCACTGCTTCTCCGCGCTCTGCCCAGCAACCCTGAGCAGTCGATCATCCCGGACGTGCGCTTCCGACTGAGCGAGCGTGGTAACGCGTACTGCAAGGTATACTATCGCTTCACGAAGGAGGAGATTCGCGCGCTCACAACAGCATTGCATTTTCCTGACGTCGTCATCACCCGCAAGAGGTCAAGATGCTGCAGCATCGAGGCCGTGTGCATCGTTTTGGAACGGCTAACATATCCAAGCAGCTGGGACGACCAGGAGCCAAGTACGGCCGCCGCTATCCGGGCCTAAGCAACATATTTTACTTCGTGCTGTTCTTTATAGTGAACAAGTGCAAGACTCTTCTCTACTTCGACGCTGACCGCCTCGCTAAGCGTTTTCGCGCGCCGTGGAGCGGAAGAGTAGAGGAATTATGCGCGTTCTGTGGGGATTTGTTGATGGCACCATCCGTGCTATTGCCGGCCGGGCGGTGCTACAATTCGGCAGCGGGTTGTATACAGCGGCCACAAACTTAAACATTGCGTTAAGTTTCAAACGGTTGTGACCCCCGATGGTCTTATTGCACATGCATTCGGGCCGTCGCCATGATCTCACAGTACTGCGTGCGTCTAAGTTGGAGGAGAACGTTCGGAGCGATTCACGTTTTGCTGGGTTTGTTATTTGCGGGGACGGAAGGAATGACATATTCGCGTCGCCATTTCCAGTAACTGGCCGCACTGCTACGCAAGAGCACGTGAACGACATGATGAACAAGGTTCGGATTTCAGTTGAGTGGTCTTATGGTGAAGTTGTACAACACTGGGCTGCATGTGACTTTACGAAGAAGATGATGCTTGGAAAGGTACCTGTGGCTACAGTCTACAAGACATGTAGAATTTTAACGGACTGCCTTACCAATTTCCGAGGAAACAAGCACAGCAAGTATTTTGACGTAGATCCGCCTTCATTAGAGGAGTACTTCCGCTTGCTAGATTAGCTAGAAGATTAATCTAATGGATCGATTTCTTAACAATTTCTACCAGAGCATCAAACTGCTTGTTTCACTCTTGGCGATCGTTCTGACGCTCCTCGAGTTCTACCTTAATCCGCGCTTCCTGTAACTCGATCTCTTTCTGGCGCAGGGCACACTCCGTCTCATACTGATGACGCTCAAACTCATTGCTGCAGCTCACGGCTGCGGGCTTTCTCCTTCAGGCGCTCGGCATCCTACTCCAACTTCTTTTCAATGAGCTCTAGCGTCTCGTTGCGTTGGCGCTTCTTGTCTGTCTCACGCACCTTAGGTTGGGCACCTTTGCCACGCTCAGACAGTCTCTTCTCCGCTGCCTCCATCAGCTTGTCCCCCGTACTGCTCTTCTCCTTCTCTGTCTGCTCCTTGTCCGCCTTTTTGCTCATAACCACCCCTTTGCCGTCCGCCTCCAGGCTCATGATCTCTTCAAGCAGCCTCATTTTCTCCGTTTCCGGCTCACCTGACCCGCTGCGAAACTCACTTCCCCCTGAAAACTTCTTGTACCATGTCTTTAGAGACTTTAAGCGATCAGAGCAAGCACGACCTGAGAACGGAAGCCGCAACGATGCTGACCAGCTCTGCAGCTGGTCACGTCTACCCAAGCCATTTCTACGTTTCCGGTGTCCGCAGCGTACGGAGCGTACCTAGTGATGGCATAGAGGAGGACCAAATCCTGCTCCTCCGTGAACTTTCCGCACGAGCTTCGCTTTGATTGCGGAGTTGCAGCAGCAGCCAGCTCTTCACCATTTGCATGCACGATACTGGAGGCTTCTGGGACCTCACTAGCAAGAGGAGCCAGAGGGCTTGCTGGTAACGGGACTGTCGCGCTGGCAGTTGTGGCGCTTCGACGCACCATGGAGCTTCGCAGGGGGGGGCTGGTGGCCTTGAGAACTTGGGGGCTTGATGTAGACTGAATTAAACGAACCAATCAGAATGCTAGTGATCACGTAAGAATGAGCTACCGTGGGAATACGACAGCGGAATTACTACTTGCGAACATAGACACCACCGAGCGCGTGGCTTTGTCTCCATCCCGTAAAACACCAAATTGCTAACATCCTCTATTGACGGTTCGACACAGTTACGCCAACGTGATCGTAAATAACTGACCATTGACGGTTCGACATAGTTACGCAGTGAGAGCTGTCCATTATCATTCTGGTATTCCCAGTATAATACTGATGCCGTGTGTTTCCCGGAAAGCGCTGAATATTTTCAGTCGCGTTATGCCAGTTTAGGTTTTACCGAACAAGGCCTATCTATTTTTTCTGTCGATTTTTTTCTTGAGCTCAAATTACTTGACTCCGTCCACACTTTGGGAGAGCTCATACAAACGTTTAAAAATCGTGAACATGGTTTTCGTCATGGTAATAGCAAAAGGAAACAAGTAAACGTCGCGCGAATGTTGCTTTAGTAAAATGTTGCACGAATGTCGTTCTGTAGCGGTTAGGTCAACATTCACCAACTTCAACATAGAATCTTAATTAAAGTTCATGAGTTATTACGTTTTGTCGATATGTCTAATTGTATGAAGGCAATTTAGCAAATTATATGAGTTTGTACGGGAGCTGCTAACGACCGGCAGCTACACTCCGCGGCAGGTTAGATTGGACAACCATATCGGTGGCGTTAACTCGGTCAAAATTTAGAGTTAGGATGGGCTGTTTAGATATGTTGGTCGTGTTATTCCACAGAACCGGATGTATGTGCTAACGAGCTCGATTTCGTGGTATACAGGAGGACTCCTATACAACAAACGATTTTGGCACCCTGACAGGTTAAATCGGACAATCCACTCATACAAAACTCAAGTATATTAGAATGATGGTAATACTATTGTACTGGCCACCCGCACTGATACATCATTTCTTTATAATTACAATAATTCATGAGCACCCACGAGCCAAATAAGCTTCTAAATGAATGCTCGACATCGCGTTGATGCATTCGTTGCACTGGCATGTGAATGGATACCAAACTGAACCAACCGACGCAACTTGAATAGGCGTTTTCATAACCTGATATTTGAAGAATTGTTGTTATATTAATGTTTTTGAAACGAAAACAACCTCCCTGAACCTTTGAACGATATACACTCTTTTGCAACACGTGAACTGTCGATTGATGCAGTATTTAAGTATATCATACTTGTAGTTTGCCGAGTTGAATTCGTTGAAGTTGGGAAATCGTCTGAATTGACATTGGAATTTGATGTTTTCATGCTTCAAATCTCCCAAAATTATCATCTCTGTTTGAACTCTGATACAAATCTGATGTTATGGACCTATTTGCCATATATTATTTGACACCTAAACCATTTACATGTCGCGCGCCAAAACGAACCCACCAATTCGAGGAAAAGAGGTTTTCATGCACGATTTTCGCCACTTAGGAGCCGACAAGTGGAAGTGATTACACAAGTACGATATTCTTGGGACGCAGACAAATCTGAGGATATTTAAAGTTTCCAGAAATTCGGTCTGGAAATACGAAATTCCGGTCACCGAAAATGGTGTATCAATGCGGGTGATTAGTACAATAGTAGTGCGTCTTGTTACCATGCTTTGCAATGGCCTCTAACCACCTGCGAGACAGTGTCGGCAAGGGTCATCAACATGACAAGAGGGATAGACTCCCATGCCTCGAAATGCGCAGCCTTCAACTGAGGCACGCTATCAAACTGTTTACTGTTACAATATACCCTCCTATTCATTATTGGTCAAAGGATTTCGATTGGATTTAGATCAGGTAAGTTTGAAGTCCAATCCAGAACCTTCACGTCCTGCTCAGAAAAATACTCTTTGGTGCGCGCTGATGTATGTACATGTATACTTGCGTTGTCTTGTTGGTACGTAAAGTCAGTACCGTAATTAAGGCGAGCGAAAGGAAGGAGGAACTCGGAGACCATGTACACGTAGTCATCCGAGTTCTGCCTACCATCAACGGAGACCTTCCCAGCGCGCAGAAGGCGGCCCAAACTACCACGGAACCATCACCAGCCTGCCTTCCCTTGGCCCGGTGGGGTGGCCGGCGCAAGTCACGCCAATAGAACTGAAAGCCGTCGGTTCCATCGATAATCCATTTCGTCTCATCAGAGAAGATAATGGAATCCCAAAATGGTCCGGCGTCTTGCAGCAAAAGCTTCTCTCTCGCCCACGTCTTGCGGATGACCATGTCCTCTGGCTTATCTGGAGCGTGTATTCCATCTTGGTATAGACCAACCAGTCCACCCTTGAAAGGGTGCGTTGGATGGTCCGCACATGCACGTTCAGCTGCAGCTCCGCTTTGAGCTTTGGTCGTATCGCGCACATATCTAAACAGCACCTCGCAACTCGTAAAAGTGACAAAGTTACACCCACTTTTGTAGGTGTCCGATTTAACCTGTCGCGGATTGTATTGATAGAGACCGGCAAGCTACAAACAAGATCTATAAGTGCACCGTATGCATGGTATATGGTACCCTTTGATTTGGTACATCTTGTCCAAACATCTTGTCTAAACGTGTAGGCCATTAAACATTTTGCTCTGCACTACGTCATGTCACCACTTCCAGCGAACCACTGCCCATCGAAGTCCTCCAAGTTGGAGAAACCGTAGAATACTGTTCTATGAAGCATATCTGTGGTGACAAGCGTGGCTATTGTCAAGCCCTAATGCTACGCTTTGTTGAAGGTGACGAAGAATATCTTGTTCAAGGCGATACGGATGAGCTTCTGCCCTTACGATCTTCGTCAGACGACTTGCTGACGCCAAAGACCACCGCGTAGGCTAAGTGGAGAAAGCTGAGAACCTACCAGCGGGCTGCTAGTTCGGTGGCGGCAGCAACAAGGGCTCAGTGCCTCAACGCCGGCCTTCGTGCAGCTCTCGCTGCACCACTTCGCATCACGGACCCGACCACCGACCATCCACATACGCCTGTACTAGCCGTGTCGCGCCAGCAGCTCTTTAACTTCCCGTCAACCACCCTAAGCGGCACAGCCACCACCAGAAGTTTTAGCGGGTGACTTGCTGCTGTTCGAGTTGGTACCCGAGTCGCCTATGTCGCTCGATTCCTTGGGTGTTATCTCTATCTTGGATTCAGGTGAAAGCGCAGCCTCTCCATCACAAGTATTGATGGAAGAGCGCTGTGTGGTGTCGGGAATGGCCGGAGAACGCCGGCGCCCTTGTCACCACCGTTGGAGTCTTGAGTGTCGAGAATCCCGTTGGACCAAGCGGGGGCTGAATGTGTGGCCCAGTGCTGATTGACACAAAAGATCCGTGGGTGAGTGATGGTCCTGGACCGAGCAAGTGTGCGCCACACCACGAGCGCAACGACTGATCATATCCGGACAGCATCCGGACAGCGACCCCTCGGTCAGCGGTCGCCGAGATCTCGGTGGTTGCAGGAAGCCTCGTAACGGACGAGTTCACACTAGATATTTGTATGAAGCATAGGAAATGATAGATTAAGAGATAAGCGCCTTTGTGCGCAACCAACAGAACAGCTTTTCCTCCCGATCGCACAAGAGTCAAGTCCGGCTGCGGTAAGTGTCCGCAGCGTCTGGTCCCGCTCGACCGCTAGGATTATGCCTGTCGGTGGACACGACGGCTAGTCGAAGCGCGTGTTCATCCACCCGGCAAGGCCAAGAAGAAGAAGGAGCGTGGCGAGCCGAGTGCCGAGGACGAGTTCGTTCGACCCAGGAGTGCTAAGGAGAGCCTCCGATCAACAAACCCTGCTGGATCCTTGCTCCAGCCCCTCGCTAACCGGCTGAAAAGTCCTGGACCCTCCATTCTGAGGGCCGACGAGGTTACAAGAAGTGTGATTGGCCAATCAGAGCGGGCAGGTACCTTTCACCGAAAGGTTCGGCGGTGGTTGCCTTGACGACCGAGTCGTCCCAGTTCGGTCAAAACCCAACGCCAGGGTCACCTGCTGCCAACATACAGTGATGATGTCGTGCTGCATCCTGAGATTACTGGTAGAATCAAGTCGAGAGAAAGCAACTAGAATACGGCACATCTCAACGGCCCCAGCCAAGATACATTTGAATCCAGCATAAGCAA
>JAGDFM010000026.1:102677-189230 GCA_019155715.1 Phytophthora pseudosyringae | reverse complement strand
TTCTTTTGTGTGTTATTGTTAATCGTTATTATGCAGGACATAACAAAGAGGATGGATCGTCAGAGCACAACAGTTTTTACCTATCGTTTTGGGAGTACTTGCTGTCGTTGCATTGGCCGCTGGAGAAGATCCAATCGACGAAAAAGGATGTCTAGAGAGTGCTGGGTGATCGGTACAGTAGTGCGTGGTGGTTTTTGTCAACGTGGTGATTGTAGTCGCGTTGAAGTATGTGTTGCCGTTGTTGAAATCGCACTATGACAACGCGCTTGAATTGATCGAGAAAGCTGATCACGAATCGGACGAGAGGACTCCGTTGGAGATACCAAGTCACAGCAGCAACCGCGGCAGATCGGCCTGCAGCTGAAGACCACGGGCAAAAAGTCCAGTCACCAGCAGTGACCACCTCAGTGCAGCAAAAACGTAGATCGAATAACAAAACGACAGGAAGAGATGAAGCAACCTAAGTGCTACATGTACCTCCGGTCGGAAAATACTACGTACTACTGAAGTACTAATAAAAGTACTTCGAAGTAGTACTTTCGAGCTGGCGGGGCCGAAAGAAAACGCACATGGACAGGTGGGTTTCCATCGCTTACGATATCATGTGCACTGAATATCGACGCAAACTACGCGGAGGATACTTCTGCAGCTTCCAGCGTCGAGTTTCGTGTCTGAAGCCAACCTGGCCACAACGCACGAAACTTGCAGAACGTACCACCATGATTTGCAAACTCGAGTAGGGACAGATTTTAAGCTACTTGTACTCGCTCAGTACGAGTACATTAAAACGTCAAACAATCAACAAAATGTACGGGGTTTGCAAGCAAAAGTTGGTAAAGCTAGTATGCTGAAATGCCTTCTTTGATCGAGTTATTGAAGAGAAAGGTTCTCAACCCGGGGTTATGGAGCTAGCATGACGGTGTCTTCTTCGGTGCGCAGCATGGTGAGAGACGAGTCGAGGTTGATCACGCCCAGCAGCTTGCTGAGCCTCACGACGTAGACCTTTGTCCACGCACTCATTGCTGCGGTCTTGTGCACTCGGTAGAGATTCACGTCCTCCGCCACCTGGTCGCAAACAAACGTATACGCGTCAGCCCTGTATGCCAAATATCCCTAAGCTTTTGGGGGACTGAGTGTGTTTTACCTGAGGGGGGTAGCTCTCGACGGGTACCGAAGTGAAGCTGTAGTCGTGAAATGGTGGACCGAGCTCCAGCTGCACAAACAGGTCAACGTCATGAATAAAAGTACGATAGTAGAAACAAATACAGCTTTAACCAAAAACTGCAAGCCGTACCGGACTCGAAAGAGAGGTCGCGTCTTTCGGTTGGAAATCGACCAGCGAATAATCCTCAACCATGGCGCTCTTCTTCTTGTCAATGTCGAGGATCTTTGACACTAACTGCTGGACTCTCAGCGAGACGTTTGGGTCCTTCGCATCAGGCATCTGCGCAAGGAAATGTTGTTCCCCATTTAGTACGTTAAAACCCACACGTATTGATTGTGACGAGGCCACATTTACCTGTTTCTGGTGGGCTGCAATGAAACGTGCGACCGCAATCTCCAGATCATAACGTCGAAGACATCCCTGCCACAAGAAGGGGGATAAATCGTTAGAAAGTTGCCACAAACGAGTTTTTCAGTCCGAGCCTACCACGTACTATGAGCATCTGGGTTTCAGCGCTGTCGCAAAGCGGGAAGTATTCCTCTTTCTTGTGGGTATTCTGACGCACACCAACATTTGATCGTGAGTCCATCAGCTCAACCGTATCCAAAATCACGCGTTGGCCTGCGTACCAGAGCTTGGATGGCCTCGTCATACGTCGTTTCCTTGGTGAAGAAGACCGGGACCGGACTCATGTAGTCCTGCGCCAACTTCTGGCTCAGCACGTGCTCGTTCAAGTCGTAGCAAACGGAGTGAAGCCCCGCCCAGCCCGCCAGAATGTCGTAGATGGAAGGCGAAATGGCGCCGCACACAAAGTACGACACCGTGCACGCTGTCATGACGGGGACCATGTGACTCAACTGCGACGTGAGCTCGAAGAAAATCACCGCAGTGGACACGGTCTGCGTCGCTGAAGCTGCGAAGCATGCGGCCCCCACGACGGCGTACGTAGCGGGTGACTGTGTCGGGTTCCAGTACCGCATGAGCGTTTCTCCGTACAGTCGACCGACCGCCGCACCGATCACGAACAGAGGTCCGAAGACGCCCACGGAGATCGGCGCGCCGCACGGCAGCAGCGACGTCATGAACTTGAGCAGGATGTAGACGAAAAGCGTCACCTGCGGGTACTCGGAGATCTGCGTCCACTGCGGAAAGCTCAGGTCCTGGTCACGGAACACTTCGTTGACGATGGACCGGTCGGACAGGCGCATGATGCCCAGCGGGTACGTCAAGATGGCCGTGCCCAAGCAAATGGACACGATGTGGACTGTTCGCCGCTTGAGCGAGGGTCCGTTGAGACCGAGCTTGGTGAAGAGCTTCATCTGCGCCCATCGCATCAGCACTGCGAGACGGCAGAAGATGCCCGCGCCAATCTAAAAAACACCATTTCACAACACGTTAGGCCCCAACAAACAATGAAACTCTGGGTTTGCTGGAGGCTTACGCCGGTGACGACGCCAAGCAGCACGAAGGCGAAGATCTCGTAGTCCATGTCGAAACCAGCGAACGTCGTCCGCTCGAAGAGCACGTCGCGCTTGAGGAACGTGATGACGTTGAACACCAAGATGCACACGGAGGAGCAGATGATGCCTTCCCACAAACACTTGATCTCGTAGTACTTTGCCGTGACTTCGATGCTGAAGAGCAGGCCTCCAAGTGGCGCGCCGAAGTTTGCCGTCGTGCCGCACGCGACGGCTGCAGAACACGGAAGAGGGGCAAAAAGGGGTCACAAGACAGCGGTTGAGACGTCGAATACCGCGACGTACCAGCGCGAATGAAGTTGTAGTTCTCCTGGCCGAAGTTCACGCGGCGGAACAGTGCCAACTTGCCCATGAGGAAGCCGATCATGGCCATGAGGTGCGTGAAAGGGCCCGCTCGCCCAACGGACAGCCCCGAGCCCGAGGCGATGACGGTACTGAGCGACTTGGCCACCAGAGTGCGGAACGACAGCATGTCTCCCGGGTTCTGGTACACCCCGGCGAAGAGTGCGCGCATGACGGGGATGCCCGAGCCGTCCGAGGCTGGCGAGATGAAGTGTCCGCAGCTCGTCGCGAGCATGGCCAAGGTGACGCACCAGCAGAGCCAGCACAGGAACCCGCCAAACGAGTCCGTCCCCACGGACTCGATGATGACTCGGCGGAACCGGAAGAGCGTCCGGACCCAGTTGTCCACCAGCAGACTAGCAAACCGTCCGTCAGTCAGTGTCCATGACCATCTACAGGGGGGAGAGCTTTGCTTTTACCCATAAGCGGCAGCCATGGAACCGAGCAGCACCAGGAAGAGCCACGTGATCGGCGAGTTCGGGAGCTGCTTGCACAGTCGAAGCGAGCGGACGCAGAGCTGCCGCATCGTCATCTCCACCAACGGGCGGTCGCCGCGCAGTAGCTTGTCGTAGTGCTCGGGCGAGTTCGCCCGGAACCAAACATCTACACACAAAGGGCGTACGTCGTCAGTTAGAGCTCATGAACCGAGAGGTGTTCGGTATCGCGTACCATAGTTGCCACGCATGGCGGGGACGCTCGTCTTCCAGACAGAGGAGACGAGATCGGACACCGACTGACGCTTGAAAGGTCGGAGCGAGCAGCCTGGCACTCGACCGTTGGTAGTCCGTCGTCCGTTTCAACCACGCGGGGCTTCTGTTGCAGCAACAAGCAGCAGGAACGAAGACCCCTACCACTTGGTGGCTGCACGTTGATCCGAGGACAGACGTGAGCCTCTGTGTGTGGTTCATCTACTGTTCATGCGGTGGCTGGAGGAACCGATGGCGATGCAGATGGCTTGAGGACACAAGTTGTGTCACACAACACCCGGCTCTTCGAGTGCTGCGTGCGAAACTTGGTCACTGGCGAATTGGACGCAAGGACAAGAAGGGCCGAGTTGAGACCATGCTCAGATGCTGGACGGTGGCGCTTGTCGGCTTGTTCACGTGGCGCTCGGCGACCTCGACGCTCATGAAATCCTCGGTCGTGTACACGGACGCCCAGTGCGAGGGCACCCCCACGTACGTCTTTCTGGTCGAGGACGCGCACTGCGCGACGGAACGAACCGCGTGCAACTCGAACTCGGACGGAGGAGCTGGCAACGCGCAGTACGTTTTCACGACTTGCGTCGACACGGCGCGCCACGACTACGTGGCCGACGTGTTCCAAGGCTTTTCGTACGTGATGCTGGATCTGTTCCAGGACGACGAGTGCACGTCCCTGTCGTACGCGCAAGCGTTCCTCGCCGCAGGCATCTGCCAGCGCGCCGGGAGCGGCAACGACTCCATCTCATCCATCGTCCGGCTGCAGTCGAACGGGTCGGCGCGGCTGCAATTGTTCGAGGGCCCGACCTGCGGCGGAGAACCAAGTGCCACGTTGCGGCCGACTGCCAGCGATATCGCGAAGCACACCTGCGTGGGCAAGACGGGACGGTTCTACTCCAGCGCACGGAGCCCCAGCAACACGTCCAGCTCCAGCTCCTCGACGGACAGTTCCCTTTCGTCCTCGACCGAGCCACCCGGGGCTTCCGCCGGTCTCAGTACTGCTGGAATCGTCGCCCTTGTGGCTGGCAGCGTCGCGTTGGCGCTGCTGTTTGTCCTTGCATTGTTCATTTGGCGGCAGCGGTCCCCGTCAACCGCGTTCGAAGACGCGGCGAGCCCCGTGGATCTCCAGGCCAAACTCAACCCGTCCTACTCGTCCGACACAACCGAGCGAGGCACCATGGCGGACGTTCACGCCCCGAGAGGCTCCAGCATATTGAACCGAGAAAACTCCGCGGTCGGTGCCCTCTGGGACGACGAGGCTATCGTCGCCGTCCGAATCCCTCGAAGCAAGGTGTTGGTCCACGAACGCATCAGTCGCGACGGGTATGCGGAGGTGTTCAAGGGCACGTTCAATGGGCAGCTCGTGACGGTCAAGTCGCTGGTGCCGCAAACACGGCAGAACATCGAGTGCGTGACCAACTTCTGCTCCGAAGTCAAGATGATGACAACAATGGACCATCCGCGCATTGCGCAGCTCATCGGCGTGGCGTGGGAGTCGCGGACGGACGTGTGCGTCGTGTCCGAGTACTTGGAAGGTGGAGACTTACGTGGGCTTCTCGATTCCTTTGCCCAACTGGATCACCCCACGGGTTTCGACTACGACAAGGTCAAGATCGCGCTCCACGTCGCGCACGCTCTCACGTACTTGCACTCGCTGGAGCCGCCGGTCATCCATCGCAACCTGAAGTCCAAGAACGTGCTGCTGACCTACGAGTTGGACGCCAAGCTGACGGACTTTGGCATCTCCCGGGAGCAAATGGACACGACGATGACCGCCGGCGTCGGGTCCGCCTTGTGGATGGCCCCGGAGGTGGTCATGGGGCACCGGTACGACGAAAAGGCCGACATTTTCTCCTTCGGCGTCGTTCTGTCCGAGCTCGATGGACACTCGTTGCCGTATTCACACGCCGAAGCGCAAATGAATTCACGGCACAAGATGCCCGAGTCTCTCATCCTGCAGCAGGTGGTGGCAGGTAAGTTGCAGGTACAGTTCTCGCAGAGAGGCTCCGGGTCAGCTCAGGAGCTTGGACAGGCGTGCGTTGCGGTTGACCCGAGCCAGCGACCAACAGCGGCAGAGATTCTTTACAAACTTCACACGATCCTGAATCGGGAAATGTAGGGCAAAACAACGAAGTAGTAGGTCTCCAATAAATTCTTCTTTGTTACATTCAAGACAAACGTTGATCGCTCTTGACGTTGGCACCGAGTCCATTCAATCTACAAACATGAACAACAGCAGAAACTCTTGAAAGGAGGCTACTGGAGCGACTCGACCCCAACGGGGGACGCTCCTGCTGCAGGCAAGAGATTGTTCATCACGTCGACAACGAGAGTCGAGCCGCGACTAGCGAACTGCGTCACCAGCTCCTGCATCTGCACGTGGCCGCGCTCCCCGACGAAATTCTGGGATAGGTCCAGCCGAGCAAGACGAGAGCCGCCGTCGTGCGGGAGCGCAATGGCATCGAACAGATCCAAGACGCCGTCGTCCGAGATGCAGTTGCCCACAAGCGACAGCGTGTGCAGCCGCGGGAAGTTGCTCGACGGGCCCGCCAACACGTGCGCGATCTGGCTCGTCACGTGGTCCTTCAGCCCCTCGGAGTAGCAGAAGTTGAGCGAGCACGCGGCCAATTTCGGCAGCTGGGCGTTGCTCAGAGCGTGCAGCAGGCTGCGCACCAGCACGTTGCGCGCCACGAGCGTCTTCTCGTCCTGAAAGTTGAACTGCTGGGCGTGCAACCGGCCGGTGAGCGCGAAACTCTCGAGGTTCGGGAACCGGTGGAAAAACGTCGAGCGGGTCGTTGGCGTCAGCTTCAGCATCGACGCGGTCGTCGCCTCAACGGACGTCACGAACGCGGGTAGCTGCGCCGCAGCCTGCGAGCAGGTCGCCGCGCACTGCAGCACCCCACGAGCATCCAGGAACGAGCACACGAGCTGCAGCAGGTCGCAGTTGCCGTCGAAGAAGAGCGGGCTGCTCTGCACCGACTCCTTGTGCCGTGCACGCTTCCCAACGGGCGGAGACTCGTCGGCCGAGCAGCGTTTGCGCTTCCGAGCCATTTCCATGGCGAATGCCGCGTCTTCCGAGGCCGCGAGGTTGTTCAGGTGGAGCTTGACCACGAGCGAGTGCAGGCGTCGACCGAGCGTCTGCGCGTTGCGGTACTCCCACGCCGAGAAGGCCTGGCTGTAGAGCGCCAGCTCCGCCCGACGGCCGATGTACGAGATCTTGGCGTCCACCTTGCCGTACTTGGACTTGAGCAGCAGCAGAACCTGGAGGAGCACGGAGCGGCGAGCGCTGAGGTCGATGGTGGCGTGCCAGCTCTGCTTGGCGGCTGCGGCTGGGCGGACTGCAGTCCACGTTGAAGCGACGACGGCGGAAGTACTCATGGTTTGATACAATGGGGGGGGGGGTAAGTACTGACGCCAATGGAGGAGCGCAGTAAGTAAAGGGGACTCCGGACTTGGCAAGGACCGGAGTAAAGTGGAAGTGACGAGAGAGAGCTCGGCGGATTGCAGGCAGCGCGTGAGTCAACGACAGGACGCAGGTGACCAGCGCCATTTGACGCCGTGCTCTCCCAGCAGCAGGTGCCGCCCAGACAACCACGGAAAAGAGAGCGCAGCAGAGCTTGGTCCCACGTTCTCATCCGCGCACAAGTCACAGATTGCATATACTGGCATGGGGCATGACATGCTGAAACGTAGGGCTCGCTGGAATTGTTATTATCGAATCAACTTAAAGTATGTTATGATACAGTATCAATCATTTAACGCGATTAATGTATTATATATTAGTATGTAAATACAAGACGCGATAAATGTGATAATTCTATCTACGACAGGGTCATCAGCTTTGGAAGTTTCGGGATACTGACCACGCCAAACCAGCTGGGTCGGTGCATGTGGTTCGGCCGAAGCGGAGCCCGTCACAACGCCGCGCCATTGCTTATCGGTGCCTGTCAGCCGCGCAGCAATAGCACGGAGTGACACTGCTGGGTTGGCGTGCGGGTGATCTCGGGCACCC
Source organism: Phytophthora pseudosyringae (assembly GCA_019155715.1). NCBI lineage: Eukaryota > Oomycota > Peronosporomycetes > Peronosporales > Peronosporaceae > Phytophthora > Phytophthora pseudosyringae. Next base: position 181,532 of record JAGDFM010000026.1, on the reverse strand, counting down.
TGCCGACCATGGATAAGGGGCCTGCGAGCATTACGCTACGGAGCGCAAGGCATCATTCGTGTCACCGTGTTATAGCTGCGCTCGCCACATGGCCGACAAGAGCGCCTCTCACCCAGCTGCAGGATGGTCATCTTGTCACCTTCCAAGATGTCTTGGTGCACTCCATTGAAGTCACGGACTTTCCGCACGAAATCTTGTGCCGCCCGCCTGCTGCCATTGACAGAGCTGCAACTTGTAGTGCAAGAGCGGCTCCGTTCCGTGATACATGTTAATATCCGCCGGTGGTGTCAGGACTACAAGCTGCTGGTGAACATCCATCAGCTTCATGCTTACCAACGGGTACAGTGGAATCCGCGCCAGCATGTGCTTGCGTCTGCTTGAGTGCGAGTGTGTGTGTGGCACAGTTACAGTATAGCATTGCGTGGATATGATCGTGGGTAAGAAAGTATCCACCCGGCGAAGACGATGATAGCGGCACTTTGCCCTTCGCATTCCTTTTCAGAGCAAAACTCCTGCCCGGTCTGTGAGAGGGGAAGTTTTGTTTGAAGTTGCCGTCAAGCTCATTGGACAGTACAAATGATCGTCCCTGGGGGAAAGAGATCAGTGGGTAAGCAATGTATAGGTCGCAACACCACTTTAGATAGTAAGGCATGGGCCGGGGTCCGCGATGAAGCGGAATACATGTAGCCAGGATAAAAAAGCTGCATAATATTCATTCGTGTTTGATGAGCTGAGATTGCCTGTCAGCTATATTGAACAGTTGAGGAAAACGAGACGCCTTCGTGCAGAAAAGCAGTCGTGTCAGAATGGCCGGCCTCGTCGCTCGATGCCGGGTAAGAATTGACGCCTCGGTGCTCCGCAAGAGCCATTAAAATCCTTTCAACAATGGTAATTGCTTTTATCGAGATTTGCGTCTCTTTCCTTCGTGGTTCCCAAAACGCAAGTCAACGAATCAATTCAGCAGGTAGGACCTCGTTCAGTTGCTCGCACGACAGGTATACCGTTTTATTGCTCACCTCTTGATTCTTTGCTTCAACTGGTTCCACCTCCAGTCTTGAGTTTCTGAGCTGCAGTCTTGGTTCAGGGCTCTCATCTCTACACCCTGCTCCTTCCGATGCACCACCAATCTTCCATTATGATGCTGCAGCTTCTCCGCTTCTTCAGCGAGCCGCTGCCTGCTCTCTGCAATGCAACTTGCATCACTGCGGGCGTCCTCCACTTGCGTACTTCTGCTGCAGCACCTTTAACCCCTCTGCTCGGTCCTTTTAGAACGCTCTTCAGTGCTGCGGTTTCTTCTCGGTAGCCAACTCCATTCAGCCGCGTGGTCTGGGTCGTCGTGCTGTCGGCTGGTTGGTGGCTGAGCTGGCCGACATCGTGGTTGGTCCGAAAAAGCTCGTTGCAGTAGGAGTGTTGGTCACTTCAACCGAATCATCGCTGTGATTGGCCAGCGAGATAGTCACCTGAGGAAGCATGATTGAATCGACTCTGCTCTACAAGGGTGTCACTGACCTATCGACTATCAATCCAACGCAAGTGCTGTCAATTGTTACATGGAGGAGGCTCTAGCCTCCTCGTAAGGAGCATGCATTAGCTGTTGTGAAGTGATAGTGCTGCCCTCCACACTAATTGGAGCCGCAGTACGACTCGACCGTTTGTGCTGGATGGGGCGAGGGCGAAGCAGATCTGGCAGTGCACCCGCCTCATGCAATTGCAAACTGCCAACGCAAACCAGATTTTATTCGCTAATGCGTTGCACTTTACTTCAACATCCTCTCCACTGTGATTGGTCAGTGTGCTCGATAGCACGTGGTGTGGGGCACACCACCACCAATTCCCGTTCAAGCATGGCGCGCGAAGGTGACGGCGACGCCCACGCGTACCTGGGCGACCTGGAGGCTGTCGACCACCGCCAGCTCTCGTTCTACCCGGACGGCAAGGTCCTGACACTGCCGCTGATATACCTACCCGACATCGTACGCAGAAGCTGCTGATAGCCGCGTCCAGAAGGCTCTAATACAAGGCGCTAATCACTTGCATCATTCTCCCCCTTAGGTTCTGTTCCCAGGCGACGATCTACCGCTTCGGGTGCTATCGGACTCGATTCTCGGAGGCATCCGCGAGTTGCTGTCGAGCGCGGGCGCGCTGCTGGCCGTGCTGCCTCCGCACCAGACGGGAACGCAGTATGGGGCCACTGTCCGAGTCGAGAGATTCAGCATGGAGGACCACAGTGCGCGGATGACTGGAGCGGCCAGGCAGCGCTTCCGACTCAAGCAGAGGCTGCGTGCTGAGCCGAGTGCTCAGACGTTGTGGGGGCAAGTGGAGATCCTGCCGCAGGATAGAGCGCAGTCGATCCCGTTCGACGAGTTGTGTTGGCATCGAGAACATGAGAAGGAGGCCGACAGCAGGAGGAGGAGAAGTCTGCGGAGGCTGCGCGGACGACAGTACCCGGCGTACTGGGGGCGCAGCACGTTCGCCCTGTACGATGCCCACGTGTTGGTGCGGAAGATCCAGAACATGCTGCTGTCGAACATTCATGGCGAGTGGTTTCGCAAGCCACGTACTGAGCGAGCAAGTGGACAAGACGCGGACGGTGAAGGTGACGAGAAGGCGTCTTTGGTGCATTACCTGGCGCTGCCTAGTGACCGCCAGGATCCGAACCTGTTCGCGTACTGGGTGGCTGGGAACTTACCGCTGGATACGACTCAGCGGCTCGAGCTACTGAGCATGAACTCCACCGTGCGGTTGCTCCGTCGAGAGATCGAGCTGCTGGAACAGGTCGAGGAGGATATCTTCTGCTCCATGTGCGGCTCTTTCCTCACCAACACTCGTGAGATTTTCAGCATGACGGCGCGCGGGGCAGCTGGTGGAACGTTCGTCAACCCTGGCGGCCATGTCTTTCAATTATTGACTCTGCGCGAAGTGGACCGCGCACATGTGTTTGTGGATGTGACGCCTAGCACCGAAGACACGTGGTTTGCAGGCTACGCGTGGAGCATCACGCATTGTAACTCGTGCTATCAGCACCTTGGTTGGCGCTTCGATCAAGTGGATTCGGAGCGATTGCCTGCCACTTTTTTCGGGTTTCGAAGAACTGCGCTCACTAGGTCTCGGGATTCACGACGAGTTGATCCTCGGTCTCTTGGCTTGGGTGGATACGATACAGATGGCTACGAGGAGTCAATTGGTTCGAGTGAGGGCGGGACATCGGCTACTAGCGAGGAGAGGCCGCTGCTATTGAGTGACGAATAACAACTGGACGGACAACGCTAAGTTGGGGGCAACACCAGTTTCGTTGTTTGCTCGGTACTTAGAAGCAGTACGGTGGTGATGGGGTACGCAAGCTGTGGTGTGGCCTCAACACTAAGATCGATGGTGCATTACGTTGAGTAGCTGCCCAATTACTACGGTTCCTCAACTGCTGGTCCACCTTGCCGCACTCCTGTGGTGCCGCTGTGGCGCTGAGATCAGCTCTCAATTGGCAGCAAGCACCAGTGAAAGCTGGCGCACTTCGTCATCGCTGAGTCTGTGCAGCACGTGAAGCAGTAGAGCAGCCTCTCGCTGCAGCTCCGCGTCCGTCTCGCGTTCCAATCGCGTGAGCCTCTTTCCAGATTGGCTACCGCGCAACATCTGGGTGAGGCATACCCTGCCTCGAGTCGCTCCAGCACAACTGGGTCGATTCGTCCGTATCGTGTCGTTCTAGCTCTTCGACGTTCCGTCTGAAACAGAACGCACACGCTTGCCATCTTGCAGTCGTAGTATGTGGTGTCCACGCCAAGTGGCGTTTCCGATAGTGAAACGTTGCCTTTAAGCTCATGTAAACTACTTCGCGTAGCGTATTCGTTCGCTGCAGCGTCCGTATTGTACATCGATATTTCCAGCGCCTGGGCACGCGCGGACCAAGTTGCACAGCGACGTATTTGTGCGTTTTACTGTTGTCGTCCCTCGAAGCCTCGCGCAGCCAGGTTGGTGCTGTGCTTGCCCTCGTACGTGCTGGTCAGCCTCCGCAAGAGCTGCTGCGCCTCGTCGTCACTGAGTTCTCCCAGCAGCTGCAGCAGCAGCGCCGCCTCCCGCTGCTGGTCCGCGCTCGTGTCGCGATGCCAGCGCGTAAACCGCTCCTCGAGTCGGTCAATGCGCAGGTCCTGCGCCTCCTCCTCGGCGCGGATCTGCGCAGTCTCCGCCACGAGCTCGTCCAGATGCGCCGCGGTTCGCAGCAGCTCCTGGAGCTCCCGGGTCCGCAGCTCTCGGGCGCGGGTGATCTCGCGCTCGGCGCGTAGCTGGCGCGACATGAGCAGCCACTCGCGCGTCGAGGAGCTCGTCATCGCTGTTGAAGTCTTTTGGCCTTCGATTCCAACGCGTCTTCCAATTGGTTCATACCACTGGAAAACAGGTATTGGCTAAAAACAAAAAACGTCCGTAGTCGTTTTCTACTGGTCAATTATCCCTCCATACAGCCGCCATACGCAGCATCAACTAACGAGCCAAAGCAGCAGCAGCATGGGCCGGAAGCCGAGCAATGTGTACGACTACTTCGTGCGGCTGGAGCCCGAGTCGGGCCACAAGGGGCTCGTGCGCTTCCAGTGCAAGAAGTGCAACAAGCAGTACGCGAGCAACGCTACGCGGCTGGCCGAGCACCTCCGCATGTCGTGCGTGCCGGCCTTCCAGACCAACCAGCGCACGCGCGGCCACGCCGTCCACCCCACCGCCAGCGCGCGCCACGCGGCGGACGACGACGACTCGCCCGCCGAGCACTCGCCCGGCGGTATGGCGACCCCCGCCGCCTCCCTCGCCGCGGTGCCGGTGCCCAACCCCGACGCCTACGCAGCCGCCGGCGCGGAGACGGCGCAGTCGCAGTCGCTGGCGCTCAAGCGGTCCGACCAGCAAATGCTCTCGAGCATGCTCGAGTCGGAGGCCGAACCCGTGCAGGACGTCACCGAGGTGCTGCTCCGATTGGCCAAGCTGTCCACGTGCGTCATTGGCGACGCTATGGCGGAGATGAAGATCCGGGGCCATTTGGTGGACGCGAACCTCGTCCGCGGGTACGACGCCCCCTTGGCGATGAACATCTGCGGCCCGGCCTTGACGGTCAGGATGCTGCCGGCCACGGGGGCGATGGCCGGTGTCAGAGGGTCCTACGACTACATGGACACCGCGGAGATGGGGCAGGTGGTGGTCATCAGCGCGCCGAGCGGGACGACCTCGGCCGTGTTTGGCGGGCTTTTGGCCACAGCCTCCAAGGCGAGGAACGTGGCGGGGGTCGTCACGGACGGACGGGTGCGAGACGTGCAGGAGCTGTGCACGATGAACTTCCCGGCGTTCGCGACGGGGACGTCGGTTCACGGCGAGTGGGGGTCGACGACCATTGGCGCCGTGAACTGCCCCATCGTCGTTGCAGGCTGCGTAGTGCGTCACAACGACATCGTCCGAGGCGACATCAACGGCGTGATCGTGGTCCCTGCCGAGCGTGCACAAGAGGTGGCCACCCGAGCGGAGATCATCGAGGACCAGGACAACAAGATCATCGAAGCTCTGAACGAAGGTGAGCCTCTGCAGCGCTCCTTGCACCGCTTCCGCTCGTCCAGAGACGTCTGACCACCTCCCACACCAACCCGTTCAGGCAAGTCGTCGCCCACGGGAACTCTCATCAGCTCGCCAGCTTCCTCGGAGGTATTTAACTAGGTAGCAACAAAACTACACTACTGTACTGGGCAGTTGGCGTTCTACAACGTACCCCCACCTCAAGATGGCTACATGTATCCATCCTATCCGTTCGCACTTAGTACGAGCAGCTCCGTTCCTGCTCCATCACATCTCAATCATGGCGGACGAGGTGGACTACGAGAGCGACACGGCCATGGCCGTGGAGGAGGAGGAGGAGATGGAGAGCAAGCCGCGGCAGGTCAAGCGCGGCGACAAGGGCAAGCGCGTGGTCAAGGGCCGCGGCGCCGGCTCCGCCGCCATGGACGCGGCGCGTTACCCGGCGGAGAGCGGCGTGTTCGAGAAGCTCAAGGGCGCGAGTCGGGACCATTCGACGGCTTTGCGCTCCGTGGAGGGCTGGATCCTGTTCGTCACGGGGGTCCACGAGGAGGCGCAGGAGGAGGACGTCATGGACGCCTTCGGGGAGGACGCCCAGGTCAAGGACCTGCACCTGAACCTGGACCGGCGCTCGGGCTTCGTCAAGGGCTACGCGCTGGTAGAGTTCGAGCACTTCGAGGACGCCAAGGCGGCCATGGAGCGCCTGGACGGGCAGGAGATCCTGGGCAGCAGCATCCACGTGGACTGGGCCTTCCGGAAGGAAGCGGAGAGACGCTCGGGGGCAGGACGTCGAGCCAATCGACGGTAAAAAGAGATGACACACAAGAGAGAGAGAGAGATTTGGATGTGTGTGTGTGTGTGTTTTATTTTTTTCTCTTGGTGTTGCAGACAAATACGACGAAGCGCTAAGGGGCTTTGTGAGAGAGCTACAGTATCTATCCTATGGTGAAGACGCGCGCGTCACGCTGCTTCTTGGGACGCCCGCTGGGCTTCTTGATCTTGTTCTTGTACTCCTCCATGTACTTCTTCTCGAGCTGTCGCTTGATCCGCAGCCACTCGGCCACGCGCCGCTGGATGCGCCGCGCGCCAAAGTATTGGTGCGCGAAGAACTCGATTCGACGCTTGGCGCCGGACACGCCCGAGTTGCCAGGGTCTTGGTCAGCGGGCATGTCGGAGATGGTGCCTGCGTTGAGCTACACGTTCCAAAGGTTAGTATGCTGATGCTCCTGTCATGACGCGACAGGATGGGTACACGTACTTTAACCATCTCTCGAGTCATTGCAAGCAGCACGTCTCGAAAGTACACGAATTCGCCTTCGTAGAGAGGTACCTCGAGTTGACCTGTGAGAGCGAAAGGGTACGAGGTGAGGTTAGTTTGGTTTTGACACCGTGTAGCACCATGGAGCTATGTGCATGACGTACACATGTACTTGAAGAAGTGAGCCATGTCGAAAGGCACGCCGAACTTCCCGAGCGGAGGCCGCAGCAGATTCACGAGCAGGATTATCTTGTCGACCTTGACGAAACCCGTGGCTTTGGGGTCGATGTCGGCCCACTTGGTCTGGAACTCGTCCAGGATCTCGGGCTCAAACAACGGTTCCTCGTCTTCGTGCGAGAGCGAGAAACCCTCGAGAATAACGGCGATGGTGAGGTTGAGCATGACGTACGTCACCAGCAGAGTGAACGAGCAGAAGAACGCGTAGGCCACGGGATTCCCGCAGCCGTTCAGCGGTTTGCAGCCCTCGAAGTCGTTAAACCCGCACATGCCTGGGTCATACGGAGGATCGTCGACACAGCCTGGGGGGCTTGACGCCAAGTCATGCATGCAACTGTTCCAGGCTTCTCCAGTTGCTGCACGCAGCAGGAAGAGGAACCCTTTGCCAAAATCCTGGAAGTTGGCGTGGGAGTCGATGTTGTCAGACAGAGTGACCTTGGCGAAGATTTGAACCCCCATCGTCGCGTAAATGAACAGCATGAGAAACAGGATGGACGTGATGTTGCTGAGCCCAGGGAGAGCGATGTACAGAGTCAGCAGGATCTGTCGAATGCTTTTGGATGCCTTGACGAGACGCAGAATTCGGGTGACGCGGAAGACGCGCACAAGCATTGCCAGCGATCGGACTGACGCGCCCGTGAACATCTCGACCACGACGCTTAGAAGCGTGCCCAGCACGACAAAGAAGTCGAATTGATTCCATTGGTCCTCGAAGTATTCCCACCCGTAGGCTGCCAGCTTCATCACTGCCTCCAGCGTGAATATCACAGCAAACACCTCGTTCACGATGTTGATCACGTACGCTTGCATGGTCGACTCGCCGAAGAACTGAGCAGCCATGAGAAACGTGTTGACAATGATGCAGATCATGATAAACCACTCGAAGCGCTGCATCGTGACCAGTACGAACACTTGCCGCCGGAAGAACTGCCTCGGGGGCTTCAAAATACGCACCGGGCCAACCCGAGAGGCGGCTTTTTGCGCCTCAATCCACTTCTTCTGCTCCGGCGTGAGCATGAAGTCTCCGCCCAACGCGGCCTTCATGCGGTTGAAGTTGTCGATGATGACACCAACAAACAGATTGACGACGAAGAAGCTCCCAACCATGATGAAGAGCACGAAGAACAGAGCCCAGACCATGTTGTTGTCGCGGATAGGCTGCATGCCGATACCATTCGAATCAATCGCGGCCATCATGACGTCCGCCCAGCCTTCCGTCGTGGAGATCTCAAAGAATGTGAGCATGGCGGAGCCGACATTGTTGAAATTTTGGGGCAAAACGTCACCCCAGTTGGCTCCCCAGCAACCGCAAACATACTCCGATGTCAGTTCCGAGCCTGTGGTTGTTGGGAACGTGGTCTCGCACGGTGTGCCGTCGAACCAGCTGCGCTGTAACTCCGAGGTAGCATTCCAAGCCATTGGCGATACGAGAAACGCTACTTGGGCATCCGGCAATGCGGCATATACGTCCCCACTGCACGCGTAGAAGGTTCCTTTCAAGTAGTTGACCGCCACGATGCTGAAGATGAGAAAGAAGAGCATGCAGACGAAGAGCACGTTCATCACCTCTGGAATGGCTTCGAACAGGGCGTTCACAACCAGCTTCAGACCAGGTCGCCGGCTGATCATACGCAGAGGTCGGAACGTCCTCAGGCCTCGGAGTGATCGCAGAGACTTGAGGTTCGCCCCTTTTCCGGACGACTCGGCAACGAGCATGATAATCGAGGCAATGACAATGACACCGTCAATGATGTTCCAGCCATTTCGCAGGTAAGCTCCTTTGTGTACGATGAGGCCCATGGCCACAATCTTGATCACCATTTCCAGCGCAAAAACGATCGCGAGTGCTTTGTCCAGCCCTTTCAAAAACGTAGCGAGACCCGAATTGGGGTCGGCGAGTGGGTTGTCGACGGCCAAAGCAATGGAAGATACCACGATCAGACCGAAGACGGTCGAGTCGAAATGCCGATGTGTCGATAGGTAGCAGGCGACTCGCCGCACTTTTGATTCGGCCGCGAAGAGGAACAGAGATCTCCCAGTGCTAACTGGTGGCGGGGGATTGTTGGCATCATTTTCTTCCTCTGCATCATCTGGTGGTGGCTGAGCCATCGTACCCAGCATCATGGCCGACACAATACTTGACCGTGAACTCGCTATAATACTGTTTCGAGCGGTGGCCATCATGTCCTGCAACGACTTCCGTTTGAAGCTACCTAGTTTATCGAGCGGCGCTGGGTTGGCCGAGCCATTTGGAAGATTGAGTCGACCTGGAGGTTCGATATACACTGTTTTTGCCAGGGGCACGCTCGGTGTCAGTTCGTCTGCAAATTTCTCCATGTTGACAACGCGAACATCGTCCTCTTCGTCTTCATCCTCGTCCATTTCCACTATTGACTGTCGACGAACCCCCATCGCGAAGGTCGAAACCATCAAGAAGCTTCCTCTAGTAGTCATCGTCCGCTCGTCTTCTGACGTAATCGGAGCAACTTTCATGCTCATGTTCATCACGGACATCTTCTGGGCAAGTTTCATGGTTTCCTCTTGCTTCTCTTTCGCTTGCTCTTCATCGTCATCTCCGAAATTGTCCAGCAGCAAGGCCAGGAACAGATTCATTAGCACGAAATCGCCTAAAATGACCTGCAAGCAGAGAAAAGGTGCTCAGTCTGGTTGAAACTATGGCCGACAAGACTGCAGCTACGTACCAGAGAGATGAAATAGATGCACGAAAGCATGCCGTTACCCAGTATGGCATAATACATGATGTTGTTCCAGTTCTCGCCTGTAATGATCTGAAAGACCGTGACAGCAGCCCACAGCAAGGTGTCGAAATTGTTTCGTGGAACCTATCAACCATTGCAACAACAACAAACATCGGTACAGAAGGTTAACCCACAGCTTGTGCACCACTTTGAGCTTGGGATTACCTACCGTCCCACCCCAGAACTCTTCCAATGTAAATGGAGTCGGGTATCCTTCATCGTCGAAGCGCATCGTGTTGCCAAAAAACTACGAGAAAAACGAGAAGTTAGTTTAGGTAACCATGAACTCTAAAGCCTGTTTGCATTACCTGAACGCCCACTAAGGCGTAGATGTAGATAAATAGGAAGAGGAGTACGCCGAAGTTCGTGATGCTCGCAACAGCCCGTATGATCATCTCCAGCAGCTCTCTCAGTGATTTCCAGTCTCGAGCCAGCTTGAAAACGCGAAAAAGACGGAACGACCGCAGTGCTGACACCGCCCCCTTCTTTGGAGGATTGTTGGACATGAAGGAAGGCGGGGATGCAACCGTCTCGAGAATCCCCATCGTCACGATAAAAGCGTCGAAGAGGTTGAACCGGTCGCGTGAGTATTGGCGTAGACCAAGGCCAAACAGCTTCATCACCATTTCCACGACGAACACACACGATAATGCGAAGTTCACGATTTCGAGGTCCTCATCCATTGACGTGGGCATGGGGTAATGATCTAGCGCTAGAATCGCGGTGTTGGCCATAATCACCGCCATGATGAACCCGGAGAACAGCTTGTGCGACACGATAGCGTTCAACCAGTGCTCCCGAGCCAGCTTCTCGGCTTTCTCCTTCTCGAGCTTCGCCCTTCTCTCCTCTTCTCGCTTTTGAGCCACCGTTTTTCCGGGTTTCTGGTCCAGATTGAACTCCTCGGAAATGACTGCGAGTGTCAAGTTCATCACGAAAAAAGACGCGAAAATAATGAGAACCACGAAAAATACTGCCCCGATCGTCGGCTGGGACGAGTCCATCACCATGTACATGATGGTAGTCCATCCTTCTTGCGTAATGGACTGGAAAATGGTGAAGAAGGCCCGCCCGATGTTATCAAACGTCGTGAGCCCCCAGTTTAAGCTGGGGCGGTACAGCGCGTAGTCCATGGCCTTGTGGTGGCGGAATCGAGGATTCCCGAACGCATCGAAGTCTGACCCACAAAATTTTCCGATGTTGCAGTCGTGATTTCCTGGCTGACCTGCTGCAGTGCAGAGGAACAAGTCGTCGTCGTCAACCGGCCAGAAGCAGTCTTGAGCAGTATTCCAAGGCGAGGTCTCTTTCGTGTATGGGAGCGTGGTGTTCTCGTAGTCGAGTAGCGGGCCATCAATACAATAAAATGCTTTCTCATTTGCGACCACCTGCTTGACGTAGTCGTGGGGAACTGGCCAAACCGCTTCATTCATGTCATCGAGTGGTAGCTTGATCGGATACGATGTCAAGCGACAGCGGCGATTCATACTGCCGCCAAAAAGCTGGATCCCGAGAATGCCGAAGATGAAGAACACAAAAATCTGGAGGATTACAACGTTTCCGAGTGCGGGCAGCGCCTTCAGCAAGGCCGCGATAAGACGCCTCATGCCGGGGATAACCGAGAGCGAACGTAGCGGACGAAGTACTCGGATTGTTCGGATAGCTGAAACGTTTGGCATTCCTGGTAGCGACGCAACGAGGCTGAAGGAAACAAAGGTCAGCACAAGCACAAGTCGAGCGATACAACAGATTTCGACTCCTACCTTGAAACGACCACGAAGAAGTCGAGGACGTTCCACGTATCCTTCCCATATGAGCCGCTTCCGTGGAGCCCCATCGCGATGATTTTGAGTATGCATTCAGTCGTGAAAATGATCGTGAACGGAAGCTCTGAGATCTCCACGATATGGTTCTGGAACGAGTACGCGTCCACGAGTGCGCCTTGTTCGTATGTTTTCCCGCTACTTGCAGGATTCAAAGCCGAGTCCACTACGGAGAAATCTGACAGGCCGAGGATCACCGAGTTCCCCATGATGGCCGCAATAATGAAGCGATCGAAGTACTTGTGTGTCACGAACTGAACGCACCACCGGCGAAGTTTGTGATCTCTTGGTAAGAGATGAAAGAGGAGGTAATCTGCGCCGAATCTCTGGGAAATACAGCACCAACGAGTTCCAGTTGGGGGTCAACTCGACTAACATGGCAATTTATCAGAGCACGGCGTACCTTTGGCGGCTCGACGAAGCCTAGTCTTCTCTTTAGATCTAGATGCTTTTCTGAATGCTCGGCCGCGGGGACAGTGGGCGGCGTTATTGTTGGCGGGGCTCCTGCTTCTGGTGGAGGAGTCATTGTCGTGCGGGGAATGTCGGGAATCAACGCAAACGCATCCTTTTCCAAGGAGCCACCAGAAGCTGTCGGCGCAACCGCAAACCCGCGCTTAATTCTGCCTGAAAGATGCCTCGGCACGTTCGGGACGGACGAAGTCTCGATGGTCCCGGACGTTGAACCGTAGCACGAAATGCCGTTCACACGGCCGTGGTCGCTAATTCAGCTCAACGGAGCCGAAGCAAAAGGAGTTACGGTCTCTCCGTCCATAGCAACAATAAGCTACGAAACGACAAACCAAACATTTCCCGGAATAGGCAAAACAGCGTCCTGGGCGGCGGATCTCGAAGCACGATCCGCTCAACAAACTAAATATGGGCGACGTCTTCAGAAGAGCTTGAACCTTCATTCTTGCGATGGTGGTTCTTGTTCCAGAACTCGAATTTATACCAGCATGAGGCCGACATATTCTAGTGTCATTCCCGCGTTGCTGGCTGCTCGTTCTTGCAGGCGTTAGCCTCAACGAACGGCATTAAACTCTGTGGATGCATGTGAGAGCTACGTGTGCATTGCATCATCACAGCCACTTTGTTTGACATTTCTAGAGATACCAAACTGCACCACCTTGTTGTCCGTGCTGTTCTCCCGTAGTCGCGAATTGGAGATGCTGGATTCCATAGGTGCACGCATACGTAGGTAAGAATGGACATATCAAAGAAGTTCCCGCATGAGAAGCAGCACTGCGCAACCGCAGAACCAGGTTTAGCCCCCGCTCGGTAATTCATTCAGGTGCCTGCCTGCCTCACGTCGAAAATAGAGGCATCGCTGACTTGAGCATGGACGTGCTATCTATACGAAGCCATTGTCCACTGTGTACGTGTCACTGCCTGGTGGGGTGGAGCATGGGCGGTGTTTGTGGTACCCAAAGCAGATACGTCGAGGTTCGGCGGGTTTTCGAGGGTAGTTTGTTCCTCCAGCTCATCGGTGCAGACAGCACTCAAACCATCACCCGACATGCGCAGGTGCGAAAAGCGGAGGCCGAGTCTAGTCATCGTACATCGATTCCAGCCCAGGCTGGCCAGCTTGCTGTAGTATTCGACGGATGTGTAAGTATCTTTGACGCGAGCGGGAAGAATACACTGAACATTCGTGCATTCATGCCTCTTGGACACGCTGGGGAGCCTCGTACTCCCGACCACGGGTATACACTTGATGCACAATTACAAGACAGCGAGGACGTCCTCACTTCGGAAGTTTTTCTCTTCTGGAAATCCGAGCAGGAAGTCGTGTGTCGATACGTGACTGAAGGTGGAGGCGACGAGGTCGTATTGCAGTCAACGATGTGCGCTCGCGTGGAGTTGAAGAACCAATCGCGATATTTGCTTCTGCCTCCTCGCTCGTTGCCGGACGCTTTGGCCGGCAGGAAAGACTCGTCACTGAACGCGCTGACCAACGCAGACTTTATCGGTCTTCTCGGCACCATACCATTCTTCGCAAATCTGCCGCAAGACAAACTTGCCGTGCTCACTGAAATGTCTACAATACGCGTGTACCCAAATAATAGTGTGATTTTTCGCGAAGACGAAGGTATCAGCACGCAAATGTTCGTCACGCTAGCAGGATCGGTTGAAGTGACAAGCTCGCGGGCTACGGGACCATTAGCAAAACTGGAGGCAGGGTCGTTCTTCGGTGAAATGTCACTGCTGATCAATATTCCACGTGCAGCTACCGTTACGGCGATTGAAAGTTGTATGCTCATGAGTATCGAGAAGAAGGCGTTCCATACGCTCTTGGACCAGTGCCCCGACGTGCGACTAGGCGTGAACAAGCTTTTGAAGGAGCGACTGCTGCTGAAGGCAATTCTGAGCGGAGTACTGCCATTCTTGGATTCAATACCCAGTGAGCGGATGATTCGCTTCAGCCATGAACTTGACATCGAAGACCAAGTGCATAAGGGTGACATTGTGCTGCGTCAGCAAGACGAACACGACCCACGCGATCCCAAATTTGTGTTCTTGGTGTACGGCGCGCTGGAGATCACGTCCAAGCACATGAATCCCAGCAAGTTCGGGCACGACAACACCGTTTTCCTCACCCCGGGGTGCTATCTGGGCCCGTTCACCTTCGAGCGGATGAACCTGCGCAAAGGAAAGGTGTTTGCAAGGTCGTCTGCAGTGTTGTTAACCTGCCCCTTCAGCAAGGTCCTGGAGCTGTTTGGAGAGTACCCGTCGGCTGGTGCTGCAGCGAATATTGCCTGGTTTGGCGAGCGATGCGACTTTGCGAGCGTATTGCGCCACGGTGTCTTGATACAGCGATTTCAAGCTTTCCTCGAATCTGAGCACAGCGACGAAAACTTTCTCTTCTTCTTGGACATTGAGAAGTTTCGCGTAATAGAAGACGATGATGAGCGACGTGCGACGGCGAAGCACATCCGAGAACGCTATATCCATCCAGACGCACCAAAAGAAGTGAATCTCCCTGCAGGGATCCGCGATGGCCTCATGGAGCAGATGGAGAAGCAGTCACCGACAGACGTCGTGGAGGCCACTTTGTTCGACGAGGCGTGCAACGAGATCATGCGGCTCATGGTAAAAGACAGTTTTCCCCGCTTCAAAAAGAGTCCGCACTTCCAGAAAGTAATCGACATGTTGGATCCACACACCAGTCGAAAAGGTTCACGGCTCGTCGCCGCATGCCACCACTTCCGAGACTCCCTGCAAGTCCTGCGACCCGGCCATGTCGACATGAAGCACCTGCAGCTAGAACGCATGATGAGTACGATCCAGAAGTCCCATGCGCGGAGAAATATATCCTCCGGCTCAGCGAATCCTCACTAGACACCACCAGATCGAGTTCAATGTGCATGGGTGTGACTGACCGACGTATAAGTAAGAAAAACCCTGAACCCAACATCAACCAACCTCTCCAGTCTCCGCAGCAGCTTTCATTTGTCCAGCTCTTGTGTCAAAGGGAAAAAGAAAAAAAAAAAAGTGTCACTGTCTATTGAATCCGCGACTCTCTCCGCTTCAGTAGCAGGCAATAACAGCAGGGAGAGGGCAACCTCTCCATGCTCTCTACCAACTTCATGGGCCGCGCACTTAAGCGGCGATGAGCGTGCCGAGGCACTGGACGACGTCGCCGTCGGCCTCGCGCAGCTTGCGGTCCGCCTGCTGCGTGGAGAGCTCCATCTCCTGCGCCACGAGCGCCACGTCGTCCTTGCTGACCTTGACGGCCGCCAGCTTCTTCTCCAGCAGGCGCTCGGCCTCCTTGTCGGCCTCCTCCTGCTTGCGCAACGCCTGGAACGCCTCCTTCATCTTGTCCTCGTCCATCTGGTTCTCCTCCACGAGGTCCGTGAGCTTCTCCATGGCGTTGCTCTCGTCCTTCTCGCTCTTCACCTGCTGCTCCTGCGGCGCCTCATCCTCGCCGTCCGAGCCCGCCTCGGCCTCCGCCGCCGCCTGCCGCTTCCTGTCCTCCTCCGTCATCTCGTCCGTGGTCACTGAATGAATGACCAGCCGATCCGTTGGCTGCCCGAATACGATTCGTCGATACTCGTTTTCTTTTTCAGCCAGTTAGATGGCGGATACCGAAATGATCTTGTGTCGACCACACGACAAACGGAGATGCGAGGGAATGCGTTTTCGACAGGTGGGAAACTTACTCTGCCCAAGTCATTCGACTAGAGCCGCGGTTTCGGTATTACTTTGGCCGGGTTTCTGACGGTTTGCGAAAACGACAGGACGACAAGATCCAAGTGACGTACCCTCGTGGACTTGCCGCCACAGATCGCAGCTCACTTGCGCTTCTGCTCTCTCCGCCGCACGTTCCTCCTTCCAGCCAAGATGTTCTCCCGCGTGTCCCGCCGCGTCGCCTCCGCCGCCAAGCGCAGCGCCACCCGCACCTTCGCCACGCAGGCCCGCGCCGCCTCCGCCGTCAAGGCGCCGGCCGCGCTCGCTGTGGCTGCCGCCGTCGGTGTCACCGCCTTCGCCCTGACCGCGGCCCCTGTGGCTGAGAACAAGGCCGCCGCCAAGCCCACGACACCCGTGGCTGGCGTTCCCGGCACCAGCAAGGAGCGCACGTTCATCGCCATCAAGCCCGACGGCGTGCAGCGCGGCCTCATCAGCGAGGTGATCGGCCGCTTCGAGAAGAAGGGCTACAAGCTCGTGGCGCTCAAGCTCATGACGGCCACCGAAGAGCGCGCCAAGAACCACTACGCCGACCTTTCGGCGCGCCCCTTCTTCCCGGGCCTCGTCAAGTACTTCACCTCGGGCCCCATCGTGTGCATGGTCTGGGAGGGCACGGACGTGATCCTCACGGGCCGCAAGATCCTGGGTGCCACCAACCCCAACCAGGCCGCCCCTGGCACGCTTCGCGGCGACAACTGCATCTCCACGGGCCGCAACCTCGTGCACGGCTCGGACGGCCCCGACTCGGCCAAACACGAGATCACCATGTGGTTCAC
Source organism: Phytophthora pseudosyringae (assembly GCA_019155715.1). Taxonomy (NCBI): domain Eukaryota; phylum Oomycota; class Peronosporomycetes; order Peronosporales; family Peronosporaceae; genus Phytophthora; species Phytophthora pseudosyringae. Next base: position 164,968 of record JAGDFM010000026.1, on the reverse strand, counting down.
CCCCGAGGAGGTCAGCAACTACGAGCGCGCCCTCGACTCGTGGATCGTCTCGGACAACTAGGCGACGCTCGCGCTCAAGCGTGGCTGAGAGCGGAAGATCCCTGTTGCTAGTGCCAAGACAAGACTTTCGTAGCTTTTCGCCGTGCACTGCTTCCATACAGTAAAAACAATAAAAATGATGCTGAAGCAGTCTTTCACTGTAGGTGGTGAAGAATTTGAGCACCAGCCAACTCGTAGGGAGGTTTACCCTTGCACGGAGTAGGATCCTGCCCGTTATTACGTGTTGCTAGCGCAAAAGAATGTACTAGGCTACATGTACATGTAGCGACCGCTTTTCACTACATTTTCATTCCCCCCACACCGTTCTTGTACGAAATCACTCGACGTAACTATTTGGCAGCAGCATTTCTCAATTATCTGGCCTAAAGCGAAGGTTGCGTCTGCTGGTTGACGTGACCATCACTCTTCCACTTGAAGATGATATGCAACACTTACGCTTCATTTCACTATGCGCTTGTTTCCGACGCCCGCCTTCCTTTCAGCGGGCTCACATTGGAATTTACAGGCTTCCCACAAGCGCGACGGACATCTTCAACAAGACAATGTCGTCAAAGAGCACGCGGAACCTCGATGGCCAGCACAGCACTTTGACCCTAGGAAGCAACGCTTCGTCGACGTTGAACGCTCAAATTAACCGTCTAAGCGCGGTCTATGGGAGCCCCGAGCAGGAGAGAATCAACTACCTCGAAGGAAGGCTCGTGGAACTCATGAAACAACTGGAGGACGAGAAGACCAAGACCGAGCGGTTGAGTGCCGCTTTGGACGAGCGCGACGACCAGCTGAGTGAATGTAGGACGGAGCTCATCCAGGCCTACGAAACCAGCATGCAGACCAGAGCAGACATGCTAGTGCTACTACAGAAACTCCAACGGCATGATACGTCGAAGGAGACCCAAGAAGCCGATACGTCAGAGGACTAAGGTCTAAAGGCCTGGAGGACAACCTGAGTTGTGAGTCTGCGGAGAGCGCTGGACAGGGAGAGAAGCAACGTCGCCTGGAACAGTGAGCGTGCACGTTGAGGGAAATTAGCACTACCATAAGTCGCAAATCAATCGCAATCCCACCCGAAGTGTCTTCATATATTGGTGAAGGCATCGTCTCCACTGCGTTATTCACGTCGTTGATGAATCGTCGATCAAATGATTATCTCGCTGGCCAATCACAACGGAGATTCGGTTGAAGCGACCATCACTCCTCTTCAAAAACCAGTCCGCTTACATTTGGTCTCTGTATGGAGTATGCGCGCTGAATGCGACGAATGCGGACACCAGCGCGGGTATCCCCTCTCTCATTCTCCAAAATCCCGGCAACACAGAACCACTCACCCGCAATGCCTTCTTCGTCATCTAGCAGCAACAGCAGCACACCGCCCAGACCGCGCGGCAGACTGTTGCGCCAAGAGACCGCTGCGTACGAACAGCTTCGTAGGGAAAAGTTCAACATGGGTCTGCGGATCCACCATCTAGAGGAGAAACTTCAGCTGCTGAAGATTGGGGAGGGCTACACGGAGGAGAAGGTGCTCACCGAGCTCGCTGAGCTCCGGGTCGCGTTGAAGGCGCGCGAGCACGAGCTGCGTCAGCACACGCTCAACGAGATCCAAGTTGTCGATGAGCTAAAAGCCCAGCTGGAGGCGGCAAGAACCTCAACCTCCGGAGAGGAGCGAGCCCACGCAGACCTTCCAGATCCAATCTCGACAGGGCACTGCAGAGAGATGTGTTCGAGACTTCAAGCGAAGCTATACAAGATGACGCAGCAGGAGCATCGAGCCGTTGAGGATGCTAACGACCTGCGGCGACAAATTCAGAAGATGTCTAGGGACCTCGAACAGCTAGGCAAGGCCACGCGTGGACTCAAAAGTGATCACGAGAAGGCCTTGGACACAATCTACGCGTTCGAGTCCCAAGAGCTGCAGCAGCGCGAAGATGCACGTAGACAAACAAATGAGGCAGAAGGTCAAGCAAAGGACGCTGCAAATGTAAGGAACCTGACTGATTTTGTAGGAGCGAGTCGGCACTAATCAAGTTTCCTTGTCCCGTGCGTGTGTCTTGACTGCGTGGCCTAGAACCAAGCGGATGCTATCGAACGTCTTCAGTTTGATAATGCCAAGCTTCTTCAGGCGTTGGAGGAGAAGAAGGAGGAAGTGAATACCCTTCGAGCAGACCTCGAGACGGCTCACGAGATCATCGTCGACCTCGACAACGCTGGCCTTCAGCTGACACAGCAACACGAGGTGGCAGTGCAGAAGCTCAAGAGAGCGCTGGCTGATGCTAAAGATGAAGCACAGGTGCGGTAGTGTTGCCCTGCATGCATTAAGATTTGTTCTTCTTGCTTCACGTTTTGTCTACCAAATGGCCAGGCACTCAACAGGACATGGTCGCGTCGATTCAACACGTATCGAATGAAAAAAGAGCACGAGATGCAAGATGTGGAGAAAGGACTCCAGAACTGTCGACCCGACGGGACAGAGGCTGCCAATGTGGTGTCTTGGACGGACATCCAGGCACCTTTGAACAAAAGAAACCGTATCCTCCATGAGGAATTGCAGGAGTGCTACCGGCAGTATCAACTGGTGTTTCAGGAAAACACGGATATGCTTAAAGCAACGAGCCTGTACAAGCATGCCATCGCTGACCGGGACGCCGACATCGCCAAGTACAAGGCGCTGGTTATGAAGTATGCCAAGCAGCTCCAGCGACGTAGTTCTCTTGGGCAGGTGGAGGACGCGTTGATGAAACAGCTCCAGCAAACCAAGATAATGATTGCTGTAACGACCGAGCGCCTAGAAAGTTGCCCTATCGGTGGTGGTGCGCGTGGACCCTACCACCGACTTCCCACGTCCACCTACCGTCGCTTGTACGCAATGCATGTCAATCGCATCACCTCCCACAACATGCAGCTCGAGGAGTTGGAGAAGGAGATCAAAAAATGACCCAGTGTTTCCCACTTGCTTTTCCATTCATTCGACACCCCCCTCTCTAAACCGATGCGAGCTTCAACACCGAATTGAAACGCAATCCACCACTCGAAAACCCGGCCACCGAGACCCGCTGTTCGCCATGACGACCTCTCCACGTGTAGCCCCCGAGGTGCAGCAGGGTCTGGCCAAACTCTCCGTGTGCGCGATCGCCGACGCCATGGCGAAGCTGAAGATCCAGGGCCACCTCGTGGACGTGAGTCTCGTGCGCGGCTTCGACGCCCCATTGGCCACGGACATCTGCGGACCTGCTTTCACGGTACAAGTCGTGCCCGCCACGGGCCCCGCAGTGAAGAAACTGCCGTTCCACTACGTGGACAAGACGGAAAGAGGGCAGGTGATCGTCATCAGCGCTCCCGACGGCAGCACGTCCGGTGTCTTTGGCGGACTATTGGCGACGGCTTCCAAGGCTCGCGGTGCTGCCGGCGTTGTCACCGACGGACGTGTGCGCGACGTGCAAGAGATCAGCTCCATGGGCTTCCCCGCCTTCTCTCGAGGTACGTCGGTGCACGGGCAGCAGGGCACCACGACGGTCGTGGACGTGAACTGTCCCGTGGTGGTCGGACGGCGCGTTGTCCGCCACGGCGACATCGTCCGCGCCGACATCAACGGCGTTATTGTCGTCCCTTTTGAGCACGCAGCTGAGGTTGCAGCCAAGGCGGCGGTCATCGAGGAGCAGGACAACAAGGTAGCGGACGCCGTGAAGCAGGGCGCGGGGCTGCAGGAGTCTTTCAAGCGCTTCCGCTCGAAGCTGTAGAGCGAACATTTCGGTGTGCTACATGGTGCCTGTGATTTGGCGTGCAGCGCCCCACCAGGACAGGCGTAGGTGCTCGCAACTCGGCGTACAACAAGCTCTAATAAAATGCTCAGCCAAGAGTGTAGCCATTTTGTATTATCGCACTTAATCAGGTCGCACTTAGTCAGGTCAACGCCACTTGAAGATACCGCACTTCCAGCGTTCCCTCCGGAATCGTCTGGAGCTCGTGGAGCGCCTGCGAGAGGCCCACGCAGTCCAGCAGACACTCACGCAGCTCCCTCGTGTTGTGCTGGTTCTCCGCCTGCTCCGCTAAGTACTGCAGCGCGTCGTCCAAGAAGCCGCGGCTGTCATGCACGCTCGCGACCTCGAGCTCCCGCACGACCACCGAGTTCATGTCCATGGCGATCGGCGAGCGCGGGTGCAGCTCCAGTCGTGCTCTATCCACGAGCACCACGAAGCCCATGGACAGCACCAGCGACGTGGCGAACTCGCCGGAGCCTTCGGAGCCGATGAGATCGACGACAGCGTCAAACGCCAGCTCCGTCTGTCGCGCTAGCACGTGGGCCACGGCTGCGGGTTGATAAATATCTAGAGAGGTGTGGGAGGAGTGCTGCGACCGCACGGAGTTGCTGTCAGTTGCGGAGAACACGTGGAGATTCTGCGGTGCGAACTGCACGTCTTGGTGCAGGTACCGCGTGAGCAGGTTCGCGAGGATGGTGGATGGTCCGTCGCACAGGATCGCGATGTTAGTCACTTGTCGCCTCTGCAACTCACTGGCGATGGAAAGGACGACGGACATGTCGTCGGCGAGTAGTGCCAGGTCATCGGGGACGGCTGCAGGGACTACGAACAGGTTGGAGACGAGCACCACGATGTACTCGGCGAGAGCGCCACTGGATGCACTCACGCCGATGCATGAAGAGCTGCCGTCGGAGCTGTGAAGTGAAGCGTCGGCGTGATTGTCCTGGTGTTCCTGCTGCTCTTCACGGATGGATGGTGCGCTATCAAGATATGGTGATGCGACGACCTTGTCGAACAGCTTGACGGAATCTGCAGCAGCCACGGCGTCTATCTGGTTTAACGCTGGCGGCTGCATCTCACTGACGATCCCGACGAAGGACCTGCCCAGCACACCATTCTTGCCCAGGATTTTGCCTCGACAAGTCTGTGCGTCGAAGAGCGATGCTGCTGCGCGTAAGACTTTAACCTTGGCTTCGCCGTGGTCCGCAATATCACACGCGATGCGACTGCACAAGACCAGAGGCGAATCTTCATTGCAGCGACACGTAGCTCGCAGTGCCATCATCTCCACCGTTGAAGACAAATTGGTACCGTCCGGTACCATACCTGTGCCGTTAAGACCGGCCAGTTTGCTGTCATCGTAGCCTGCCACCAACGCGCTCAGCAGCCGACGCAGCTCCTCTCTCTTCGGCGGACTGAACTGCTCATTGAGCGCCTCAATGAACTCCCGAAAGCCGGACTTCTCGATCAAGTCGACGGGTAGCTGTTCCTGCGCGAGCCATCTTGCCAACGCCAGCTTGGCGTCTCCAGCCTTGAGCAGCGCGTCCTCCACCTGTCCCGTTGGCTGTCTGGCTGCCGCTGTCTTCTCCTGCTGTGCGCGTCTGGTCCTGGACGCCAGCACACTGGGCGATGCCTGATTGCGTTGCTCCAGCAACTGCAGCAGCGCCCCGGCGTGGTGTCGCTCTAGGTGTCGCGTGAGGTTGTGCGTCTTGTCCTTGAGCTTGGCGCCGCACAGCAGACACACTCGCGAGGTGGAGTCCTCCGGCGCCAGGTCCGGGTACAGGTCGCGGATGTCCACTGCGTGAATGCGCGTGACCGTCTCGACCTCCGTCTCGTCCGCCATGGGAAAGCCTCGCAGCCAAGGCCCTAGTGACAAGCGAGTGGTGCCGCACTGCAGCACCTGCACTTGCAAAAGTGCACTTGGCTCCAATAAATCAGTCGACTGACATGGGTACATTGATGTACTAAACATCATCACTACAGGTCTTATATGCGAGCACCCAACTGACCAATCATCGACACGGACATCGATCTTATACGCCTTCAACTCCGCATTCACCCGACGCGACCACCCGCGCGCGCAATGAAAAAGCTCCTGGGCGGCATCTTCGCGCGCTCGCAGTCAGCTGAGAGCGTCCGCGCGGCGTCTGCGCCCTCGTCAGCATATGGAGAGGCGTCTGTTCCCACTGCCAAGCGCTGGGGAGGCTTCCTGCTGCCCTCGGCGTCGCCCCCGCAGCCTCTGGCCGCCGCCGACCAAGTGCGCGGTCAATATTATTATTTAAAAATAAAGCTTTGTAGGAATAATTAACAAATTAATTTATTGTAATGGGTGCTGGCGCGTCCTTAGGAGGCCCTGAAGAGCGTGGATACGGTGCTGCGAGGTGTTGCGGCACGTGTCAAGGCAGCGTACGTAGCTCTGAAGATACTTCAACATGGCAGAAAATCGATGCTTACTGTTGATGCACAGGATTGCCAAGATGCTGGACGGAGAGGAGTATGCACAAGAGTTGAGGGAGCTGAAAGACTTTGTGGAGGCCACGCTCCAGCAGCAATCAGGTCGGTCAAATCTTCTGCTACATTGATGACGTTGAAGATATCTAATTAGCTCACCAATTTGTTGTCTCGTATGTTTTTTTTTTGCAGTTGATCTGTCGATGGAGTTGTTGAAGAGCTATTTTTCGTGTCCGATGGGTCTTGTGCTGTGTGAGCAGACGGCATTCCCGTCGCTGGTTCTGGATTTTGTGGCGAAGATGAGATCTTTTGCAATGAAGGAAGAGCTGAGAAACATGGTGATGCAGAATCAAACTCGAAAACAAGGTGCTGGCCATGATAAAGGCGCCGTCGGAGATGAACCAGTCACTAAAGCTGTGCCGAAGCATGGTGCACCAGGTTTCTTTGGAGATATGGTTCCGTCGCTGCAATTATTGATGGATTGTGTGATTGCTATCGCATCGAACGAAACACTTATGGAAACGTTTAGGTGTGAGTTGCCGAACATGATCGCGTTAACGGCTGAAGAGTACCCACCATTGGCGGTGTTTATACGTGACGGTTGTAGCAAAGGAGTCATGTCGCTTTCCCAGCGGAATTTTAACGCTGGACTCGCGTGGTACTTGCTGGACTGCAATGCTATTGCTAGAGCAGTTGAGCGGATGACAAATTACACACTAGCAACGACCACCACTTTCGACACGGCGGAGCGGGCATTGCAGTTATATCTACGTTCAATCCCAAATCGATCCATTCACTCGAGCAGTATGGCTGGTATAGACGATTCGGCTACTGCAGCTGCTGTTAGCGAAGCTCTTGGACTCACGCGTGGTGGGGCACATGCAAGCGATCGTGGAGAAACCTCGACCTCATCCCCGCATTTCTCAATGAACGAGGAAACCCAAACCGATAGTGAGCTGGACCTACCGACCTCGTCTGAGACTTTCTGCTTACCCTCTTACGATGTGCGTTTTGGCCTCAAGTCACTCGTCTACGTTCTTGAGAGAACGTATCGTTATACGTTTGTTCTATTGGAATCGTTTGAGATGTCCGGTGGATACGCGTTAATGTTGCGTCTCCTAGATACGTGTGCTGAAGAGGAAATTCCTGCTTTACTGGATACGCTGACGTTACTTATGCCGCTAGGATCTCGTTCATCAGATATCTGCGACGGCGTGGAGCGTGCTATAGGAGGAAGCACCTGTGGTGCACGAAATATTCATGCCTTTTCTACCATGAGAGATTTGCTGTTAAACTATATTGTCGATCCAAGCATCGATACGGATACTGCGGTGGATCTGTCTACTGAGGCTCAACGTCGGAGCGAACACCTGATTCTGCAGTTGCTTACCCAAGTGTTGCATGTATACACAAGCGACTACGACAACTTCGTCTTTCTCGAGCCAAAAACACGAACACTGGCGTTACTGCTGACGAAGTTGCCGTACACGGGATTTTACGACGCACAGGTGATTATATTGCGTATTGTGGAGTACGTTTGTTGTGCTGCAAAACCCGAAGATCCCCTTCCACACGATATTTTATCAGTTGTGTGCGGGTTACTTATCGCATACGGCCCCCTTAGTTATCAATCGAGCAGAGAGAGACCCGAAGGGTCGAACCATACAAACACCGATCTCAAACTACCACCTTCGGCGCTAACCCCAGAATTTCTGCTCATGGCTTTCGCGGAAGGACCGGCTTCTACGCTTTCAGCGCTAATGTGTGAGTGCTTGATAAAGATTCTGCGGAATTCAGAAGCGGAAAGATTCAAGCAAGAGCTCAGCGGGTTTGGACTGATGGATCGGGGGATTTACGTGTGGCTGCTTCAGATTGCTACCTGTTTGAGTGCTGTTCCAGAGACGGACATTCCTACAAGACACAATGTTCTGACAGCACTTAAACCTCATCTTGACATGTATGGAAGCTTGATATGCTTAATGCTGCGGCACAACACCCAAGAATACGTCCGATTTCGACAAGCGCGAGCTCATCAATCGCTGTATGCTATTACGGAGGTTATAATATCTAGCGATGTCTTGGCTACCCCTTTTGACCTGGTGCAAGAAGATCACTCCCACATAAATGGATTCTCAATCATGTTCACATTCACCGAACTCGGGGCTCTTTTACGATATTCGAAGAGCCACAAAGATGAACAGTTTACGATACTCCAGACCGGGTTAGAGTCGGATTTGAGTGCCATTTTGGAATTGCTACAGCGCTTTCGTGGAGCCGTTTGGCGTCAAATATTGCTACTTTTCACTTTGATGGAGTTGCTCAAGGCGGGCGGTTCAGCACTAGCGCCATTGTGGAAGTCATGCCAGGGTTACGAAATTTTAGTTGCGCTGTTCTCGTCTCTTGAACTGACTGACACTGATTCGCTTGAACGTGCGTTTCGAATGATGGACCTTGTGCTGGAGGTGTTGAACGCTACTCTTAATATACAGGAGGTTGGGACCGACAATACCGAGTATTTCAGTTCCATTCGTGGGTACTCAACCGTCGCGAGCTGCATAATCACATCTGGCGTCCTTCAAAGTTCCAAGAGGGATGCGATTTTGCATCGAGTATTTGACCTTATTTCAGGTAGCGGCTCCCAGCGTGAAATACAGAACGGCGACGCTGTCCAAATAGTGTTTCGTTTGCTACCGATTTTGCCTGATCGTGAAGCCATTGACTCCGTGACAAAGTTGCTCTTAATGTTGGAGTGCGTTGGCGATGGTACCGTACTATCCAGGAAAGAGCGGGCAGCTCGTCTTGTGCGAGCTGGGGTATTTCAGTGGATGAATGAACTTGAATTGATTGCGAAGATTAGAGAACCGGAGGATCCGTTGAATCCGTTAATAGTCAAGTGGATTGTGACAATTGCGCTGGAAGAGGATCTTTCGATTCCACGCTTGCACGATGTCCTTGGACTCGTTGGAAAAGGAATGCCAAGGCTCCTAAGTAATGAACATCATTTTTCCAAGACAGAGGAGATATCGGAGGTTATCACACCCAATGCGATACCTGAGGCAGGATTGATATTGCTACAAAATCTGTTGAAGAATCCTGCGATCCGACATATCTCTGTCGGAAAACCGCAGGGTCCTGAACAAACTGGGAGATACGTGCACATTGTGAACAGTGCCGATCGAGTGTGGCCTACATCATCAGGCTACGCATTTTCGTGTTGGCTACGCTTTCCTGTCTTACCGGTTCGCGACTCCAAGCAAGCTGATAAGAAATCGACCTTAAACCGCGAAGCACACTTGGTAAGCTCAACGATATCGGTTCCACTATGTGAGGGATACTTGAGTTTAGTTCCTGATGACAATCGCGAAGAGCGTGTGGGTGTATATGGTGTTTTAGTGGGTACTTCTTTAACGCTCTTTGCATCAGATAAACGTGCTGAGCAAAACGAAGGTGCTGTCGGGGAACTGGATGTGACGAATATTTCTCGAAAGGGACCGTTGGAGTGGGCATTTGTGTCTGATACCCGATTGTTTATGGCAAGATGCGCAGACGCAGAGAGTATGGAGATGTGGTGGCGTGCCTTGGAACAATGCAACGACGTGAGCAATATTGCAAACCAGAGTGTACTAAAACCCGACATTCTACCTAACTATAAGGTATTTACGTCATTTGGAGTAGTGGGCGACGGTGACACTGCTACAACTAAGCCGCTGGAGGGCTCACAAAGCGATGCAGAAGAAGGGTCTGCCTGTATTGTCTCGATTTACTCATTAGAATCACCGGGGTGCTTTGTACGTGCTTTCTTTGAGCACTCTACAGGCTTCCTTCGTTTTCACACCGGGACTGTTACCTCAGGACCCAGCATTAACCCCAATCCAAAACGCACGTCAGTCGTTTTTGAGACTGTATCAATCGATGACCTCCGACCTGCTATTGCTCCGAGCGGTTCTCGTCCAACCGGTGGTGACGCCGATAGCAACAACATGGATTTTTCACAACTGGAAGAGACAGAACTAAAGCGAGACTGGCACCACTTCTCATTTACACACCGAAAATCTGTCGTGGGAAGCTCCTTGATTACGGTATATATTGACGGACTGGAAGTAGCAACAAAGAAGCTCAACTACCCATCGGCCCCCTCTGTTGGATCGTTCCAAGCTTTTATTGGTAGCGACGCGCAAGTATGCAGTCCTCATTCTGCTCTATCGTGGAAAGCAGGCCCAGCATGGTTTATCGATGAAGTGATACCAAGCGGCACAGTTGCTGGTATCTTCTCTCTAGGCCCGACATTTTCACATCTATTTAGTGGCCATTCGTATCGCTCGGTAGGGGATTGGCTCGAAGCACTTGCAAGCTCACATTTAGCTCGGGCAGCTGATCGCGGGATCGAAATCGTCCAATTTGCTCAACGATTACAACTAGCCAAGCTTGGGCGATCATGTAAACGCCAATGGCGTGACTGGAATGACGCCAACACAGCCATTAACACCTCGCAAAACACAGCCAACGATACGGTTGCTACTGGTGCTACATTGATTGCTGAATCGATGATCGCTAAAAAAGAGGAACTAGCTGAAGGATTACGGCTTGCAACTGGAGGTGGTGGTGGTGCTTCCTCCCGCAAAGAGAGAAACAAGGTGGCTGCGTTTCGCAACTTTGTCAGCTACGACTGTGCCATGAGCTCGTTTGGGTCTGAAATTGAATCGCTGCTGCAGGCTTGTAAAATTGCTGAAGATACGGTTCTTTTCACTCTAAATACCTCAAGCAGTGATCGCTCCAACACACCAGTGCTGCTCAATACCCAGATCCATTACATTAACTGCACTCAAGCTAGTGGCCTGGATTTAGCTCTATCACTACCTTTCGTTGGAGGCATCAGCCAGGTTTTCTTCCCCCTTTTGGATAATGCAACGCGTCAATGTGACTTCTACTTGGTGCTGAAGATGCTGGTAAACGTACTGCGACGCAACCCGTCTTGCTTGGCAGAGTGCATCGAATCTAACGGCTATACGTTTATCACGGCGCTTCTCTGCACAAGGGCGAGTTTGATCGATGAAAACGTGCTCACGTGCGTTGTACGCCTAGCCGTGGCAGGAAAGCTCGTACCCTACGCAACGACCGGTATTGGGGTACAATTAGCGCATCCAGTGGTCGTGGATTATGTAGCTCTTTCTCAAGTCGTGCTGAACGGTGAGCTTCGAAAGCAGTTGCCACATCATCTGCAGTGTCAGCTTGTTTCGCTTTTAATGGACTTGCTAGTGACCTCTAACCCAAACGCGTTGTTTAACGCCCGTCAGCTACGGAGGGCGGGACTGTTCCAGTGGATTCTCACTTACTTAACAGAATTAGGAAACGAAGAGTGCCGAATGGATCAAGCAACTGCGCTTGAGATGCGATGGTGTTTTCCAAAATTCTCGGAGCCAACATTTGAAGCGATCCTGCAGTACGCACTATCACTGCTACGAGCATTTGTGCGGATTGAAAGCCATGTGGATGATTGGCACGGAGTTGGCGAGATTATGCTTCTTTCAATGACGAGCACGGCGCTGCACACTCGAGAGAATCCAATTCGGGTCATTCTACTCCAGTTTGTACTTCATGAGATCGAGAACGATGCATCATATAGTGCAGCCAACGGCATTTCGGGTGATGATGGGAAATCACGAGGTGCATATGTACAGCGTCTCTCTGACACTATCGTTGAAGCAATAATGCATCGCGAAGTGGGCCCCCCTGTGTCCAAGAAGCGAGATGACAAGCGCGTTGAAAATGGCAACAGCCTGGAAACGGCTTCCTTAGGATCGCCCCTAGCTGACAGCTCTCTAGAGCTGAGAAAGGGTTTTTCCTCGGGTAACCCTGTTAATGACTTCGCAAATGTATTGCTGGAGGTGATCGATCAAGGACTCGAAGGCGGCCCGTGGATATCTGCAGAAATACGGCTGGCGGTTCGGATCCTATTCTCTCTTGCTCAATCCCACCCAAGTTTCGCAGAGCATTTGCTGTGCCAGACGGTCATGTTACATAAGTTGAAGCGAGGGCTGCGGAAGTACAACACCGATTGTTGTGTATATATCCCACTGCTCGCATACGTTTCCAACATTCCTATCGGTGACACAAGCTACTATGATCCCGATACGCTCACAGCTACTGAATTGGGTCCAAAGCCGTTTGCTTTGCCGAACCCACCTGTGAACATATCTGCAGTACGCTGTATTGATCAGGTGTGGGACTTGATCGGAAAACTACTGCTACAAAACTGTGGGCTGACCAACAGTAAGGGCAGTGTTGCTACGATCGTAACTGTGATCGTGCTTGGAAAAATCGCATTTCAGGTGGAAACTAGTCCTTCATTTTTTGCTGCGGTGTGCAAGTCAAGTGGTACATTGTTTAGAATCTTAGTGGAGTGCCTGCTGAGCTGTTCGGATAACGGCGCGACAACTATCGGAACTCCTCGCAACCAGAACGCAGAAGCTGGCGATTCTTCTCTGCCAACTTCTCCGGACGCCTTCTATGATACATTTCGGACCCTAGCTGAAAGTATGGGGACCGAAAAGAGTGTTCCCATTTCTATTACTGATGCCTGTGTGCACCTCACTCACGCCATCATGACCCGATCCCTCTCGGGGGATGAGTTTGGATCTTTGATGATGCTCTACTTGGAAGTCCTGGATGAATACATTTTGAACCAAGGAATGTCGACGTTATCACGTGTGGCTGGGCAAAGGTGTTGGTTGGCACTTCTGAAGCATGTTATCGAGAGACAAAAAGCGATGGACAGCATCAACACATTGAGATTATTGAAAAACGCGTGTACCGTGTGTGTTGCGCTCGCTCGGTATTTAGTGGATGAGGATAACCACCACCTCAAGGAAGCTACCAAGGACAACCCAGTGTCCTTAAACTGTCAAGAATTTGATACCAGCGTTTCAAGCACGCGTACAGTTGGCCCTCAACGTGCTGACTCAAACATTGCAGCATGTTTCGGAGTGGATGTTCTCGTGTTCCTGTTGGATTGTTGTGACGTGTGGTTTGAACCAGCGATAGCAGAGGCCTTGGGTGCGGAGCAGCAGCAGTTTTTCTACGGAGCACTAATTTATTCCGTGCAGACAGTGATGCTGAACGAGCTTAACGCTACTCACCGAGATACGCATGTCTCTCAGCGGATACTAGATTGTCTGGTAGAATCTAAGCATGTAATTTTACAGCAGCCAAGCTGGCAAAGCGTGGTTATTTATGGAAATATGGCACAGAGTACTTCCAATGACGTCAGCAGTGGAATTGATTCCAGTAGTGTGTCATCGGGACGCCAGACTCGCCGGATGCATCGAGTTCGGAGTCTCAGTGCAAACGCTCATAAAGAGTTTGGTATCGGCGCAGAGTCTGATCGTTGCTTCATTCTTGCTCTAGCGTCACAACTTTACCGAATGCTAATGGACGACTCAGCTAAAACACGACACTCTGCCATTGTGATATGGCAGTTCTTGATGGACCAACGCTTTGACGTGATAAGGGAGCTCTTGATCGCAGAACCTCGCGCATCGGTTCTGCATACAATTACGTCAACCAAGAAAGAGGCAGTTGTTGATATATTTCACGGTGGCTTCGACCGTCTATTGTATGCTCTACACACCGCTAATACACAAGCCGAGAGTTCAAGTCACGAAGTAGGCTCCGCAAATATATCGTTAAACCGAGATATCTGGTGCCAATTTCAGCTGTGGCTAGCGGAAAATAATGCGTTGCTGGAAGATATCATCGTCGCAAGAACCGAACCGATTTATCGCCATGTGCTGGAAGGTCTGATTTCGAGTATCTGCGTCCGAAATACTTCCAGTGGCTGCGGGGCTACAGAGCTCTGCCTTGAAACCAACTTTCCAATACGGCTCGGCGTCAGAAAAGAGGGCCGCAGTGATGATACGAGCGACGACTTCGAATCCTATCGTCGTGACATGGTTGCAAAGAAGGCAGTTATGAAGTATAGCAGCTTCCGTGATAGTGCGCTCGAGGCTATGAACGACGGCGTATCCCAGTGGCGAGAGATGTCATTGCGTCTCGCGTATACACGAAACGTTTGGCGGACAGGAAAATGGCAGCTCAATACACCGGGGGTAATTGAACAGCAATCTACTACTCACTTGGAACGAAGTGTGTTCCAGCGCAAGTCACTTGGCTATCGTATAGACACTACTGAGGGGCCACAGCGGATGCGACTTCGTCTCGTTCGAGATTATATGACCGAAGACCGATCAAACCACAGTGATTCTGCACCACTGGCAGAGACCAAGTCAATTCAACCAAATGAGGGGGATGAAAAACTAGCAAATGTGGAGGATCCCTTGACCTCTCCAGCCCTCTTGTTTTCAAGTAGACTGGAACAGCTGGATAATGAGCCGTTCCGACGCAGCTTGGAATTCCACGAAGCAGTGGACGTATTTCGAGAGTTTGTTTACCAGCACGCCGCAGCAGAAAATTGCACCGAAACCAGCGCTCAAATACTTCAAAGCATTTTGAGTCGATGCCGAATGGATGTAACCCGTGAGATATTTGGAGGTATCGGGAGTGAAAATGAAGCTGAAGAACTGAGAGTAGTTGTGGTTGCTCGTGCATTGTATAACACATTCTTCGAATGCGTCGAGGTTGCAGATGGGAAGTCCGGCATGGGTGTATCACCCTCTATAATTGCAGAAATTGGTTACCTGATTAAAGAAGCTGCCGCCAATCCTGATAAGCATCCTATTCTGTCTACTATTTTCGATGCAGCTGATGCTGAGGCGACACATCATGCGCTTTGTACAGTGCGGCACGAACGGCTTCGATCGATACGACTCGATAGATCTTTACCTTTGGATGATACCGCTGAAGGGGAACGTGACGCGTCAGACGAGGAGCTAGATGAAGAAGCACCAAGCGGGTCCATACTTCCGATTGATGAAGCAGAAAGCGAGGACTCGGACGGCCAAGAAGAAGCTAAAGAGACTGGGCTAAACGAAGATACAATCTTGCCTCAACAAGATGCTATTGCTGATAGAGATACACCGGAGCCAATCAATGTTTCAACCCTTGAGCCAACATCGCCCAAAGCGGAGCATATAAAGCGAGTAGACACCTCGTCTGATGCAGTGTATGGCGCTATTGCTCGCTTTCTTCGAAGAGATGACTACCCTCCAATGAAGAGCTACAATGCCACGTACATTGCGGGGATGGGAAGAACAGCTGGACTGTTTGTGATCTGTCGGTCCGGAATGTACTTCATTGGGGGTTACACAAAGCTATACAATAGCCTGGATGGACATGATGAAGGGAGTGCGTTCCCCAAGACCACACCAGAGGTAAATCTTAGTTCATCCGGAGATATCACCCCGAATTATCGAAACTCTGAGAATAACAAATGGACGAGCACTCGAACAGGGAGAAGGAGGAAAACTACGAAAAGACTTCTACGGGCCGCGTTAACTGATCTGGGTATGCAGTTTGCTCCCTCAAAAGCTGGAGCTGAGCAATTTTTCACTGTTGTGCCATTGACTGCTCAAGCTGAAGGCTCCATGAGCGAAGTATCATTGAATCCAGATACAAACTCGCGATGGAGTATAAAGTATTCGAATGTCAAGCAATTCTGCCGGATCAAGTATCAGCTGCGGCCTGTTGGTATTGAATTCTTTGACACATTCGGTTCAACATTTTTCCTCCAACTGCAGACGTCCGTCGATCGAGAAGAAGTTGTGAAGTTGCTTTTCCAAATGCCGTTAATCAACAGTATTTTCTGGAGTCCGGTTCTTCGCACAGGAGCGTTGATCCCAACAGTTAAGCGGATACGCCAGGCCGTAACGAAACGATGGTTGCGTGGATCTATGACAAACTTTGAGTATCTGATTCACTTAAACACGTTGGCAGGACGCAGTTTCAACGACATCACGCAGTATCCAGTGTTTCCCTGGGTGATTGCCGACTATACTAGTGACTTTCTTGACCTAGATGCCCGTAGCACTTACCGGGATCTATCAAAACCTATGGGAGCGATAGGTGAAAATCGTGCTGCTCAATTTTGTGAGCGGTACTTGGCCATGAGCCAAGACATGGACACCGAAGGGCCCATGGGCACACCATCGTTCCACTATGGAACGCATTATTCGTGCTCCGCCTACGTGATTAACTACCTCATTCGCTTGGAGCCATTCACAGCACTTGCATTAGAGCTACAGGGGGGCGTGTTCGACCATCCTGATCGGCTATTTCGTAGTATCCCAGCGTCGTGGACCTCAGCTTCCAGGGACAATTTTCAGGATGTCCGCGAACTTATCCCCGAGTTCTTCTACCTTCCTGAGTTTCTGTACAATGCAAATGACTGTATGTTTGGCACCACTCAAGGTGGCGAGGAAGTCTGCCATGTCATTTTGCCCCCGTGGACGCATGGGGACCCACGAGAGTTTGTACGGCTGAATCGACGAGCACTTGAGTCCAAGTATGTTTCTGAACATCTTCACGAATGGATTGATCTGGTATTTGGTGCGAAGCAGACTGGCCAAGCAGCGGTGGAAGCCCAAAATGTGTTTATGCACTTCACGTATGAGGGCACAGTTGATATTGAACAGATCACCGACCCCGTGATGCGAGCCGCAACGCTAGCACAGATCGAGAATTTCGGACAAACACCGTCACGACTGTTTTCTAGCCTGCACCCTCAACGCAAGGTTCCCACGCTTCTCCCCACTACATCAACCGGTGGATCCGTTACCGAGGCAGCACCGATATCAATGAACCCTTCTGTAGGACATCAATACGACGGGATAACACTCAGTACCATCGAAGCCTATGTCAAGTGGCATACACCGTTGGCCCCGGCGCTCGTAGCAATTGGGAAAGATTACGTATTCCTGAAGAAGCACTCTGTAATCTCAGTGCAGGTGAATGGAGTCGCGGTCGGGGATGTCAAGCTAGTCCACGACAAGATGCAGTGTCAAAGCGTTGGGTGTTCGTTTATGCCACCGCGATATGCCAAATACCTGGATTGGGGGAACAATAGTGGAGTGATGAAGCTTCGGGTGCACCAACAAAGCTCAGGTGCTGGTCGATATCGTGAAGCCAATAAAGTGCTAGCTGTCATCGAGGGAGCGCACCATGACGGTATCAACTGTGCGTCCGTCTCAGATGATGGTGCGCTGCTTGTCACCGGTGGTCAAGACGCGGTAGTTAATTTGATAGAGTGTTCGAAGGGTTCGGACAGGCGCAGGATGTTCAAGCAGGCGGCAAAGTTTGTGGGACACACTGATGCTGTAGTGTGCGTGGCTATCAACAAGGTACGGTCCCTGTCTGCAAGAGTGTCTGGCGAACGTTTGTTAACTTAAACTTGTTCCGTGAATAATGCAGGAGTTCAATTTGATCGCAAGTTCTTCCGCAGATCGAAGCGTGCTGCTGTGGGATTTGCGAACTCGTGCTTTGCTCCAGGAATTGGCAGGGCACACGGCGACGGTTTATCACGTTTCGATCAACAGTGCGAATGGAAATGTACTCACAGCCACAAGCTCCGAAATACGGCTTTGGAGTATCAACGGCGATCTCCTGGCAGCATCCGGCTCATCGGCATTTGGGCTTCAAGCAATTGTAAGTGGTCTGAGATGAAAACGCCCGTCCTCCTCCACGACTAACGAAATATTGTTCTGTGTATGGCCTCCATTTAGTCGTGCGCGATCTCAACTCGTTGCGAGTCATGGCAAAGTGGTGTTATCGCCGCCACTGGTCACGTGAATGGAGCAATTGCTTTGTGGGGGATCCGGTACCCAGCCGATTTGGCTTGGCAAAAGAAGGACAACCTCGATGCAGAAGCCGGCGCAGCTGAAAACCTCAGCTCGGTAGAGTCCCCACGTGTATCTGGAAGTTTCTGCAGCTCACCAAGCAACTCTAAGCGCATGGATTCTGTCAACATGCCAGTATCGATACAGAACCAAGGTGCTCCGTCATGTGCACGTACGGAAGTCGTGCCTTCCTGCCAGCTATTTGTTCTGAAGCTGCTACTTGACCATCGCGCGAAGGTGACAGCACTTACCCTCGGCCCGGAGCAACGGCAACTGCTGTCTGGAGATGCGGAAGGCAATTGTGTCCGTTGGGTTGACGATAGCATTAGTACAAACATCCACTAGGAGTCAAAATGATGCCTGCATTAGTCGAGTAACGACCATTACAGACGCAGCTCTCTAGTTATCCTTATTTTTGACGACCGTTTTCCGTGACGATGCCCAGTATTGAAACTTCCGGAACTCGCGCTGCCTGCTTGCTTCAGTGAAAATTGAACCCGGAGCTGAAGAAATGCGGACAAGTGGATGGTCTGGGCCGGCAAGAAAGAATGCAAGTGTTGTACTAAGTCATCGGTGCTCTCACTGGACGCGAGTGCTTTTGGTTTGCATTGTAGCAGTTCATTTCGTGTCGTTGAACGTTGCATGTGTTGCAACGGCGACACCAACCGAGACTCAAGGCCACGACCACCACGACTGCATTCACGACAGGAAATCCGACGAGTTTGAGCGTTCAGTGGACCTGGAATCGCTTGTCATCCCGCAAGAGTTCGTTCAAGAGTCATCTTCGCCAAAGCCACCAGCACACGACTACTTTGTTAGTACTTTTCTGGACGCCATCGGGCTACCGACGACGCAAACGCATCGTAAGCTCAAAGCTACTGCGGCGTCCTCCGCGTATCAACTGCTACGAATCGCATTCGATGTTTCGAAACTTTACTCGTAAGGTGTTTGGTTGTATGGACTGATCGATGCGTAGTTTACTAACCATGCCATCGTTGTGGTATCCTGTGCGTAGCGATCCGGGCTACAAATGCGAGGAAGTGGGGGATATTGTTCAAGTTGACAACCAAGGGTATACTTGCTCCCAGGACGATGTCCTTACGCCTGCGAAGAAGGAATTCCTCACGTCCGTCCTCCTCAAGACTATCGCCGACTACTTTGGAAGCATTCTCTCCGTTCAGCGCGTGGCAGGAAACCTCGTGGTCAAGGGAATGTCGTGCACCAACGATACAGACTGGGCGTGCTGCAGCAATTCGATGCCAACTTTCTATCGCACCAACGGTGTGGCAAATGCAGACTACTTGCTGCACGTGACAGCGCGTCCTACGACAGGTGCTGTCATCGCGTGGGCGCTACCGTGCAACCTCGACCAGTTCGGTCGACCCATTTCAGGCCAAGCCAACTTTAGCCCCTCCCGCTTAAATCCTTCCGGGGCTACTGGTGCTAGCCGCACGGAGCAAGTAGGTACAGCGCTGCATGAGATGACACATGCGCTGGTGTTTTCACAGCGACTGTTTGTGAACTTCCGTCAGCCACGGAATGGTGCCCTCTGGAAATATGAAAATGTGGTTGTGCAAACACAGGGGACTGGAGGAGTCACTGTGAGCAAGATCGTCACCCCGCAGGTGGTTCAACAAATCAAACAGCACTTTAATTGCTTTGACTGGACAGATGCCGGTCTTGAGCTGGAAAACGGCGATAAGGGAAGTTCTTCGTTCAGCTCTCACTGGGAAAAGCGTGTGGTTATGAACGAGTACATGAGTGCCATCAGCTCGTATGACCCGGTGTATTCTGCTCTCACCCTTGCACTGTTTGCGGATAGTGGCTGGTACGAGGTGAGCTTTTCGCAAGCTCAGCCACTTCCGTGGGGATATCACGAAGGGTGCGGCATGGCAAAGTCTCGGTGTTCCCAATGGAGTGACCGCTACATCTGCACCGACGGTTCACAGCGTGGATGCACCGCAGACTACAACGTGAAAGGCTATTGCAACGTTGCGAGCTACAGTTCTAGTATCCCCGCGGGCTTTCAGTATTTCAAGGACCCGCTGTTCGGTGGTCGTGACACATTCGCAGACTACTGTCCATTTTATCGCGGCTACAACAATGGAGATTGTCGAGGAATTGGGCGTACGTCAACACTTTCAGACACGAACAACTTGATGGAGGAGGCCGGATCCTCTAGTAAGTGTTTCGAATCCAGCCTTAGTCGGTCTTCCAGCGACTCTGCCGAGGTACGGCCTACTTGCTACAAAGTGCTGGAATGTTCGGCAACTACATTAACGCTATCTATCGGTGGGATTCAAGTGCAGTGTCCAGTTGAAGGTGGAGAGATAAAGGTTGACGGGTACAAAGGAAAGCTTGTGTGTCCTCCAAGCACGCAACTGTGCCAGCTACTGCAGGATAAATGCTCCGGTAACGGCGTGCTTCTAGCCAGCGGAGACTGTGATTGTTTCCCAGGCCGTGTAGGTGACGACTGCTCTGGAATTGAATGCCCAATCAGTAATGGCGATGCTGAATGCGGTGGTAGTGCTCACGGTGAGTGTGACCGGAGCACGGGTGTGTGCAAATGCGCTAGTGGGTACACCGGAGTAAGCTGCTCGGAGTTGTTGTGTCCTATCGAGAGCCAAAGCAAAAAATCCTCTCCATGTTCTGGGAATGGCGTGTGCGATGCGCATAGCGGTACATGCACTTGCCGCAATGGCTACTCTGGTGACGCGTGTGAGTGTGTACCCGGCTGTACTAGTTCGTCCTGTGGATCTGATGGCAAATGCAGTTGCGAATCTGGTGCTTGCACTTGTTCGGCAGGGTTTTCGGGTGTTAGTTGCTCTGTCTCCAACGATCCTGAGGTGACCTTGCTAACTGAAGACGGAGCGACCGTCACCGTTGGGTCGAAGGAGTACAAGTTCTTCAAGTTTGCTTTAGAAGCGAGCTCTTACGATGTCACATTCATCGTTGAGTACCCGTCTGGTTCTCCTAGCACCACTGATGTGGATTTATACGGATCATTTGATGACGCGTACCCTACTACGACGACTGCCAGCAGCATTCGCTTTTCTAGCACGAATGGCGCTAAAATCACCGATGAAATCAATCTGTGTGGGTCCCTTGGAGTATTCCCACGAGGTGTTAACGCTTCCGCGCGTGTTTGCACTAAAGCATCGGAGTCTTATACTCAAGCAGTGCCTGGGTACCTGCACTTATCGTTACTTGGGTTCTCAACTGGAAGTTCTGTCGTAAACCTCCGGGTTGAGACGGACAAATGTCGCGGTGTCACTTGCTCAGGTCACGGTACGTGCGGTCGAAGCATTCCGGGTGTATGCAGTTGTGATCGCTATTGGAGCGGCGATGACTGCAGTGTGCCAAAATGTGGCCCGGACTGCCAAGATTTGGGAACGTGCTCAGATGCCACTACGTGGACTGGACCCTCCGACCAACAAGCCGTAGGTGACTCCTCCACCACGACAGTGTCAATCGGTGTTAAGTCTCTGCGCAGTACATCTGAGTGCTATGGGAACGGTGTGTGCCAATCGACAGGAGATCTCGATCCCGTCTGTGTTTGCGATGAAGCCTTCGCGTTTGATCCTCCAGCTACGTCCGCCGAAGCTCTCTGCCAAGTTCTGGTGCCTTCCGTGGCGTACATCCAGCATTTCACAGGTCCGTTCAGGATGGAAGCTGGACTGTTGAACCTACAGATCGAACGCGGGGCCTGGGCGTTATATACCATCACTGTCAAAGACCAGTGGGAAGTGCTTGTTGCAAACGTGGATAAAATCACGTCCGACGGAGATGCCATGCTCTTTGTTCGCCACGAAACACTACCTAAGGTCTCGCTCAGCTCTTCCAGTTCATCCAGCTCGATCCAGTTCTCAGATACAAGTGGGTGGGCTACAGCCGCACCAACACGTAAGATTGTACTATCACGGTCTACATCTACGCTCAGTTCAGGGCTCTACTACATCGGCGTGTACAACAGTGGATACGCCCGAGGGTCTCTCGGCTACCGACTTACTGTCAATGCTGCACAGAACTGCAAGACATCCACGCTCATTTCTGCATTCAACGCCGTGGAGGAGGTGACAAATGTGACGACATCGGACAGCGGCAGTACCGGTCTAGATCCTGGAGACGACGACGGCCTTGGCGTTTGCTTGAACGGAGGGGTGTGCAGTGTATTGTCGAGTGAACCGTGCAATTGTGTACAGGGATATGCTGGCCACTACTGCTCTCTGAAGCCTACACGGGTAGTAATATCCCAGACGTCTGCGATTGAGGTGGGCAGTGGCAGTTCTTCCTCCTATGTGGCGTTCGAGACTGCAGAGAATGCGACGCTAGCGGTGGGTGAGTGGGTATATTATTCATTTGATGTGGACAACTCAGCAGCAAAAGCTGTCGAATTCAGCTTACAGATCCACAACGACATTACGGAGGCTGACACGCCCGTTAGGCCGCTGCTTCTTGTACGTGGTCCCAGCGAAGCCGGCTTCCCTTCGCTAGCGACGGCTTCACTACAAGACTTTGATGCTGTAGCCCTCCGCTCCCCTAAACAGAGTGTGGCAGTGGCAGTCGGCACGGCCTGTTCGAGTGCAGCTACTGGGAGTGACTGCTTCAAAGTAGCTGTGCACAACCGCGTTGTTTCGGGGTCTTCTCTGCGTTTTCAACTGCAAGCGATTGTTCATAAGAGTACAGCAAGCACGCTAGCTGATTCAAACTCATGTGGTGCCGACGGGGATACCAAAAACTGTCATGGACACGGACAATGTGTTCTCCAGGATGGAGATCCTGTGTGTCAGTGTGAGACAGGTTGGTTCGGACTCTCCTGCAATTCTCCTATAGGGTTTGAGCTGGCACAGCTCTGGAGTGCAATGGAAAGCGTATCGATGCTGTGCTCTTCATGCAACGCTAGCTTCACACTCACGCGCGGTCAGGTTATGATGTTTCGCGTCCCCGAGCCTCTTCGTGTCGGAGTTGGCCTACGTCTTACACTCGAATCCGTTGAGCAATTTACAGGTGGTGTTACCCCTAGCGTGTATGTGAGTGACGTTCTCCCCCGGTCGCTGTATGACTTCACGTACATATCATTTACAAGTGGCGATACCAGCACGGAGTCGGAAGTCGTGGAGATATCGAATTCATCTTTCTCAGGTGACTTTTGGGTGGTTGTCCACTCCGACTACCCGTCCACTGGCACTACGAATCAGCTCACGGTGGCTTCCTCTACCTCGGCTCGACGGAAGCTGGCCGACACTAATGCATCTTCGTTCCTGCTCGTGGCAGAACAGTACGAAACCTCCGATGCAGACGCGTACAGCGCGCTGCTCACGGATCAAACCTTCACCCACGCGATATTTACGTGGGTATTCGGCAGCTCGGCTGGAATCGCAGTGTTTACATTCGCGGTAGCCCTGTTGGTCATCGCTCTGTGCTTCTGCGTCTTTCGAGTAGTCCGAGCCCCGGAGAACCAAGACAAGGTGCTTGCTCGGCTCTATCCACCTACGAGCAGTGGGAAATCGACACCATCTCAACGCGGAGGCACCACCAACAGAACTCCAGGTGGCCGTCACACACCCGGGAGTACGAGGCGGCCTAGTGGTGCACTTGTTATGGACATTCACGACCCGAGCTCCAGCGGACAAGACTGAACTGCCAAGCAGCTGACCGGTCTCCCAGCACAACATGAAACGCAGGCTCTTGGAAGGTGAAGGCACGAAGAAGACATCCGATTGCACTGCTTCAGCTACCACGCGGCACCGTTACGATTGCAAGATTCACAATAACCTACTTCGTAGCCCGAGATAAAGACCAAGAAGAACAACTGAAGGTCATGATTTCCTTCTTTTTTTTTACCAGCACGTCTGCTTTCGACGCCCCGACAGACAGCACTTCTGGTCAGTGAATTATGACGATACTAAGCCGCGACGGCGAGGCATGCCTCCAACTACCGGGTTCGAAGCATCTATGATCTCGTGCATGACCTGCGTCCAACAATTCAATCGGGCTGTATTAATACGCTTCCTGGAGAATCGAGGATTTCCAATGATGGAAAGGGGCAGAGCACAGCAAGCCGTCCGAGTACTGAGCTGGCCAAAAAGAAGCAGCCTTGGGGGATTCGACGTCGCGGTGCTGTGTACTATCAACGTAGTCAAGCGATGGAGAGCGTTGAGACATCATCTAAACCTAGATGCATTCGCAACCACTTGCTCCAGGTAGTCAGTCAGTCCTTCAGCACTGGCGACGTGACCTTGCCGCCTCTGGAATGCTTTACCCCAATGAAGCACACAGAGGAGGAAGATGAACAACGATCGCAGCAGAGACGTTTGGCAGAGACTGGGATTTCAGCAACGTCGCTGCGAGAAAAAATACGTAGCGTTCGTACAATCTTGGACATGGTGAAGAGCGTGCTGAAGTCGAGGACATTCCACCTCTTTCCTGTCATTCGCATTCTTCCTTGATACGCGAAAGAAGGCCACGTCCGCACCTACGGCCTGAAGGATCACACGGGTCAAGGCAATTGTGACCTCCACCTCAAGCCTCGAACTACGAAACCGAGTTCGATCGTGCATGACAAACTGTGAGCAGCCAGCAAGGGCACCCTTTCACCGAATTCCTATCCGTTCAGGGAGAGACGACGACGCTTGTAACCTCCACGCAGGGCATGGGATCGTACCAAAGCGATGCACACTCTCTGCTTCGAAGGCGTGTTCTGGTGGAGATCCAGAGCTGGATCCACTTCAAGGGGAGACCTCGCACACGAACGAACTTAACTGCCCCCTTCTAGGGGGATTGAAAGACTTTTTTTCAGCTCGCGCTCTCATTGACAACTACCGTGATCGGTTCAGCTTCCAGCAACGGCCCGAATGCCTGGCCCGGTGCTTCTACCATTGGAGAGGAAACGTGAAGGTTTCGATGCTCCCGTTGACTCGGTATGGCGATGTCACGATGGCAACCTGTCGACAAGTGAAAGCGAGGAAAGCCGCAATGCAATCTACGTACATATATTCCTACGCCACCGATCGCGGGCAACACCCTCAAACTATCCTCGCTCGAGCCTCGGGCTCGATCCCCACGGAGGTGGTCAGCACCGGCACAGTAGGCAGGAAGAGCCGGCACTCCTGCTACGTTGGTGCAGCGACTGCAGAGGCAAGTTTGAGTAGGCTCCACAGCGAGAGGCAACGAGCCGATGGGCGAGCTCTGCGCGGTCTCGTATACTCCTTTGGGCAGCGGATGTTGCGGAGATAGGGTCGAGTTGCTGGCAAAGGGGCGTCAACCACCGGAAAACGCTAGCGAAACTGGCTCGTTTCTGCGCCGGAAATCATTTAGGAATTTAATGGTCGTAATACTGAAAGCAAGAGTCCGACTGGAAAAGACTAAAGGATATATGTTTAAACACGCTGAAACGCTTTTTCGATTTTAACCGTTCTATTTAGAACGTCTAATTTCGTCCGCTTAAATTTGTGCGCCTCTAATTTCGTGCTCCTGCTACTTTCGGGCACCTTCCACGAATAACACGTTCAGCGGCCTGCTGAACGTTGCGCTGAGCAGGAAGGGAACCAGCGCGCGCAGGGCGGCACGCTGCCACTCGAGAGTTAGCGAAGCAGCAGGTACATGGGTCTCCGCCGCCGGGCCAAAGCGGCCGAGGCGCCGGCCGCGACGGCCACGGCCGCGTCGACGTCGGCCAGACTCCTGGCCTTCTTCTCGCACCGCAAGCAGCCCCAGGAGGACGCGCCGCCGCGGCCGCAGCTCCGCCTCCGGGCCAAGAAGCCCAAGCGCCGCGCCAACCGCAGCCGGAGCAGGAGCTTCAGCGGCGGGGAAGAGGAGGACGAAGCCGCGCCCAGCAGCGCGCAGCTGGGCGCGGCCGGCTCGCCGCCGCATTGCGCCGGCGTCTTCCCGCGGCGCTCGTCGCGCTCGTCGTCGCTGCAATACTCTACGCGGTCGTCGTCCGAGTCCTCGGCCTCCTCGTCGAGGTCCTCCGGGTCCTCGCTGCGGAGAGAGCGGCGGCAGAACTGGGGGATGACCTTTGGCCGGGACCACGACGACCTCGCGCGCCGGAGGTCGGCGTCGGACGCGGACTCCGAGACCGGGGCCCGGGCGCTGTCGTCTCCGTCGAGCGGCGGCGGCCCGCGGGAGATGTGGCGCGCGAGCTCCGTGGACGAGTTCCTGAGCTGCTTCCCGCGAGACCTGACCGCGGACGTGCGCGCGACGTGCCACGTGGTGAGCCCGCGGCGGGCCAGGGGCTACATGCGCGGGCTCATCGTGTCGCTCGAGTTCGAGATCCGGGCCACCAAGTGGGCCGCCTACTTCCTGCGGCTCGTGCATGACGCGCGCAAGCAGAAGCGCCTCTCGCTGCGGTCGGCCATCTCGGTCAAGTGGGCCATCTGTGCGCACGTGCGGGGCGACGCGCGCGCGCGGCAGGCGCGGCAGAAGCGCTCGGACGCGGCCCTGCAGCGCAAGATGACGGAGTACCGCGTGGCGCTGCAGTGCGTGGCCGGCACGGGCGTCGTCAAGTTCGGACGCAAGGGCAAGCCGCACGCCACCAACCTGTGCGTGGAGAACGGGGACACGCTGCGCTGGACGTCCAAGCTGCTGGCCCATGCCACGCACATGGCTGTGGACGGCGTGGCCGCCACCACCACGATGGGCAAGAAGCGCGTGAAGGCCAAGAACGCCATTCCGCTGGCCAGCATCGAGCGCGTCACGTCCGGCCCGTCCACGAGCGTGCTGACCCGCGCGCTTCACAAAGGAACGCTCCATCTGAACGACGCCGGGTGCACCTTGTCGGTCGTGACGCACACGCGCACGCTCGACCTGAAGGCCAAGACCGCCGAGGAGCGCGAGTGGCTGCAGCGCAGCCTCGAGTTCCTCGTGGACCTCGCGCGCGACCACGAGCGGCGGGTAGCGCAGCAAGTGGAGCTGACCATTATGAAGCGCATGGAGACGCTGACCGTGTGGAAGTACGGCCGCAAGGGCCGGCCGCACAAGACGCGCGTGTTCGTGGACCGCTTCGGAGAGGTGTCGTGGCTCGGGCGCAGCGGAGACTCGCTGCAGCTCGACGAGATTACGTCCGTGCAGGAAGGACACCACACGCCCGTGTTCGCTCGAGCTCGAGCAGCAGCGTTGGTGACTCCTGCGAAGGCGGCACACTGCTTCTCCCTGGTCACGGGGCTGCGCTCGCTTGATATCGAGGCGGTGAATGAGCAGCAGCGCGACTGGTTCGTCGTCGCGTTCCGGTACCTGCTGGACAAGGTGCACGAGAAGACGGCCGCCATGCAGCGCGAGCGAGCGGAGAGACAACTTCGCATGCTGCAGGATCTCTGCCGCGAAGATGAGGACGACAACTACCTCGCTGGAGACGGCGACGATATCTACTACGACGACTGTCCGCAAGCTCGGCACGCGTAAGCTAAGCTACCGGGACTGTTTTGGGGGGAGGGCTTGTGTGTGTCGCGTGCCCACCTCCATCCTTCACGAACACGAGATAAAATACAAAGCAAAAGAGTACTTCTATCTATTCTATGTCGTTCACGTTTGACTCGACGGAGTTGGGGGCTGCTCACCGCGGAGCAAACTGCAGCACATCTCGCTGCATCTTCAGCCACTCCTCCATCTGCAGCCGTTCAAGGGCGCGCGCGCTAGCTAGACGCTGCTCCACAATCTGTGCATGTGCACACTGATGAGCACGTTCGAGCACCTCGAGCTGGCCGGTGCTCAGCGAAGTGAGATCCGTGCCAGGAACCAAGTGGCACGCGCGCAGATCCACAGCGGAGGCTCGAGATTCCGACGCCTCCAGGATACGCTGCAGATCCTCCAGCGAGTAGCGAGTGGAATTATCCTGAGCCCCAGCACTTGTCGAGCTTGACATGGAGAGCCCCAACGACGCGGCTTGGGCTTGCGCAAGGCTGTTGCGGCTCATCGAGTCCTTTGCAACCACTTCGTGGCATTGGACGCACTTAAACGTGCTCGAATCAGCCGTTCGGAACGCCGACGACTCCAAACAGGAGGCACAGTACAGTTGTGTACATGACGAACAGCTCTTCTCGTCAGCATTTCTGGACGTGCCACCGCTGCATTGCAAATTATCATTCACAAGCTCGCCGCACAGACCGCAGGCCAGGTAGCCCAGCGTCTCGGCCACGTTTTCGTTGCTAAGTCGCAGCTTGTTCACCCATCGGTCGCGAGACTCGCGTGCCACCCGGTAGTTACCATTGACACGCTGTTGCTTCCACGTTAGACGCCCAGCTGACGAGTAATGCAGACCCGTGGATGATAGCGATGCCGACGCTACGGTAGACGGAGCCACAGCAGGCGAAGACCCAAAGCCTGGTCGCCACGGCGACGCGGACGGAAACCCGCTTGAACTAATCGCCGACGCGGCGGACGACGCGCTTGACGTACTTGTTAATCCAAGCGTTCGGAAGGCCGTCGCGTTGGGGTTCAGCGACGGCGACGGCGACGCGATCGAGCGAGATGTACGACTAGTCGTAGAGAACGCACTCGTCTTTTCCCATCGTTCCTCGTGCACTCTGGTCGATGTGTGTGCAACAACTGAAGGCAGAGCTGTCGTTGCTGACGGCGGATGCGGCCGCCTACCAGTCGGAGTTCGAGCATTGGGTGGTCTTTGGTTAAATCTGCGTCGAGAAATCTGCGGAGCAGCTTTCGGAGGAGAATTCGGCGTAGACTTTCGCCGTGTGGGGGTTGACAGCGGGGCCTTCTCCTTTGGCGAGCTAGCTGGGGCTTCCACTGAACTGCTGATGATTGCTGCAACGGGAGAGCGGTGCTTCTTGCCCACGGTAGTCCAGGCGCCAGATGATGCAGTAGAGCCACCTTCCTGAGTAGATTGCCCGTCCGCAGCACTCGTCGTTTGCGTTGCCTCGGCCTCTAGAGCATTGTCTTCAACTTCATCGTCGCTATCCTGGCCGACGGACACACTTGAATCTCGGACTGGTGAATCCTCCTCTTCATCAAAACTCGCAGCACTCGCAGCATCGTCCTTCGCTTCCGGAGCATTCATACCCTCAGCTGTGGTCTCGCGCTCGGGCTCAGCAGAAGGCTCCTCAACCACCGGATCTGCTTCGTCGGGTTTATCGTCACTGGTGAAGTTCTCGTCCTGCTCTGTAGACTTATAGCTGGTCTGACTGGCATCCGGTTCAGGTTCCTGTTGCTGTTGCTGCTGTTGCATCTTAGCTGCAGCCTTGCGCTTGGCCTTCTTGTTCTTCTTCTTGCTCTTCTTACTGTTCGTGGTGCTACCGCCCGCTCCACTCGCACCGGTAGCCGCTTCCTCCTCCATCTCCAGCATCGCCATCATACGCGCCGCAGCCTCCTCTTCAAGCTGCCGCCAGATGCCGCGCAGGTGTTCCACGCACGGGCCACTCTCACGGAGATCCGAGTCCTGCGCTTCTTCCAGCGGCGTCTGTCCGATCGCATTCCGCAGCGTGATGTCCGCACCAAAGGCCAGCAGCGTCTTCACGCACTCCAAGTACCCGCACGACGCCGCCAAGTGCATGGCCGAGCTGCCCTCTCGGTCCTGGAAGTTCACGAGCTTCCCGTTCTTCTCCAGCAAATTGGCCACAATCTCCGCTCGCTGCTGATCGCTCTCCGCGTCCTGCTCCGGGTCTTCTCCGATCATTACGGCACACAGCAGCGTCGACGCGCCGTACTGATTCAGCATGTCCACGTCTGCGCCGTGCTTCAGCAACACCTTCACGGCCGCGGCCCGGCCTTCAATGCACGCCCAGATCAACGGCGTGTCCGCGTTCACGTTCCAGCAGTCCACGACAGCCGCGTCGCACTCACACAGAGCGGCCACGATATCCGCGTCTCCGTTCTGCACACAGGTTAACAGCAGCACAAAGTCTTAGCTAAAAGTTAACAGCCCTGCATCGGCCACCGCCTCTAGTCTGCTCTACCTTTGCAGCAAAGTGCAGAGCGGTAGAGCGCAGCTCGTGCGTGCGGATGCCGACATCGGCGCCGCGTCGCAGCAGAGCGCGCACCACGTCGCGATGGCCCTCGGCCGCGGCCACCATGAGGGCCGTGAAGCCGTCCACGTCCACGTCGTTGGCTCCAACGCGGCCGCTGTCCAGGATCTCCTCGAGACACTCGAGGTCACCCTCGGCCGCGCACTCGTAGAAGTTGATGGCCCACGTCTGGCCGTCAGCCAGGTCCACGGAGAACTCGGCCGTCGTCACTTCCTCTTCGTCCGAGTCGGCCGCGCCATCCACGGGGACTGTCGCCGTGGCCAGCACGCCGGAAGAAGCGTCTGCGTCTGTTGAAGGAGATGCCGCCTGTGGCCCGACTGGAGACGCCGTGCTCGCCACGCTAGCAGCGCGCGTAGCTGCCGCGTCCGCTTCGGCAGCCGCCGCCATTGATCACTACGCGAATTGCTTGTTTCTGTTCCTCTTTCTAACGCATTTCTAAATCGGATAAAATCGCAAAATTATCCGATTCGACAGGTAGGGCTAGTTCGACGAAATCCGTAGTTTTTATTAAGTAGTTTTTTTTACATGTATGTAAAAAGAAAACACTAGTTCGACGAAAGACGTATGCAAAAGAAAACACTCAATCCAAAAACATACGTGTTTGGGTAAGTATTTTTTTTCTTCTTAACGAGTTTCTAGTAAAAAAAAATGCGGCACGACAAGAACGACCAAGGCTCCATGGGTGTCCAACCACCATGCCAGTAGCGCGCATGTGCCGCCCCAACCGCCAATGCCGGCGACGGCAGATGCAGGCGTAGAGTCTGCATCTCAAGTTACGGCATTGGAGCTTCTGGCGGCAGCGACGACACTCAACCGCATTGTACGCGAGGTAACATTTTTTTTTATTGTAGGGGACAAGGTGATTTTCGGCTCCATGAACCTGAGCGAGGCTGCCGTCAACGACAACGATGAGGAGTCGTGGCTGGTTGGCGGCATTGGTACGTCCATTTCGATTTAAGCGAAGTGCGTGTGCTCTAACAACGGCATTTTGTAGCCGATCGATATGCAGCTGCCTGTTTGCGCAAGATCTATGGGCCCGCAAACGAGCGCGGCTCTGGCACGGACTCGCCGCCGGCGGCGGCGGCGGCGGCAGCCACGGCGCGACCATTCTGGGACCGGTTCACCACCCGGAAGGCAAGCAACAACCGCTTCGTGGTGGTCGAGCAGGCCTTGCTTGCGCAGGACTGCTTGCTCTATCCTGTATTAGCGACCTCCCGACCAAACAACCGAGCCCAGCAAGCGCGTCCAAGCTCGTCAAGAGAGCGTGTATCACGGAGCCTAGCTCCGGTCGTGCACACCGCGATCCCCGAGCTCCTGTTGCGCAGCAGCCGCCACGTGCAAGCTGCAAGGATGCTATCCACCTGTACTTCGCAGCCTTTGCGGGTGGGTGTTCGGAGAACACGGTGAGTGGATACGGTGTGCAACAGATATACTTTTTATGGTCGGTTGTGTCTAAAGATGTTGAAATCGGCGGCAATCGAGGCTCCGCGATGCTGCTGGTGGCATGGGTCGATCTGACCTCCGTCTTCGGGTTCCCGAATTTGGTGCTGGGCCAAATTCTGGAACTACTTTGACGCACGTCGATTGTGTGCTCGGTCATGGGTAAAAATTGTCGGCGGTGGGCTTCAGGCGACCCAGTCACGACAATTCCTACATGGCCTACCACTGGAAATGGATGGATTCCTTGCAGGCGGCAAATGGGGACCTAGGCGAGTGTTGAGTCTTGTCATTGTGGTGCTCCTCGTCACGCCAGCGTAACCGGGAAATCAGCTACGGTTCTTGTTGAACAGTGAAGCAGTTGAAGTAGCCGAGCACAAAGTCAATCGCCAACTTGATTCAACTGAGCCGCGCAGGAGTTAACGAAAACTCGCGTTTACGGGCAACCGGTCTCGGTAGTAGGCAGGCGTCTGTGGGCGACGTCAATATCGCGGGACTAAAGTAGCAGCTACCGGCATCACAAGAGATCTCTGGACACCAAGCAACGGGCGTGCCTTTACGCTCCTTCAGCACCACTTGAGGTCAAATTGGTTTTGCTAAAGGGTGGCTCAAAGAAGGTCGTTCGGGATTTTGCTGGCATTTACTCAAGTCGCTTAGCTATCCTCCGCCATGGTTCGCATCCTTTCCGTCTTCCTGTCGAGCGCACTCGCGCTGGTGGGCGTTGCGGATGGCACGTCCAAGCTCCCCGTCATCTTCTTCCACGGCATCACTACAACCTGGGAGTTCGGCCACAACTTCGACACCGCCGAGGGTCGTGAAGTCGTGGGGCTCAAGTTTTGCGACGCTCAGTGCTCGATTGAGTCGCTTCTGACCCAAGTTCCCGCGGCTGTGAAAGCCGTCCGCGTCACTGTGGCCAACAACTCCGCCTTCAAGGACGGATACATTCGTCATTGGTCACTCGCTCGTGCCGCGATCGAGGAAATGGACGACCACAAGGCCAAGCGCTTCATCAGCTTAGCAGGGCTCCAAAACGGACAGTTCCTCGGTCCCAACGCCATCGACATCGAGATCAACAAGGGGGCTCCGTCCCTCAACAACATTGTCCCGGAACGCGTCTTCAACTACAGCAAGTACGCGTCGGTAGACTACTACGGCAGGATGCAGAAGGACTTCACCCTCTTCTCCATCGAAAACCCTGACACCCAGTTCGAGTACGCGCAGTTCAACGTCCAGCGGTAGCCCCAGTTCGGAAGCTGGTCCACCACCACAAGTTCCAGTTTGTCTACAACAACGTGGATCCCGTGTCTCCCTGACAACGACCAGTGCACCAGCGACCAGCACCGTCGCAAGGCCAACTTCCTCAAGCTGGAGGAGGCGCACTTCTTCGCCTCACCTGTCGACGACGCCATCATGCCCTGAGAGGGCTGCATCTTCGGTCGCTACACGGAGGTGGACACGCTCAAGGAGATCGAGACGGCGTTCATGAACAGGACGGTGGTCAACATGACGGACACGCTGGAGTACCGTGAGGACACGTTTGGACTGCGTACGCTGGACGCGCGCGGTGGTTTGCACCTTCACGTGGCTCCGAACGTCACGCACAGCTGCTGGTGCGTGGACGAGAAGTACTGCAAGTGGGCTTCCGTGTACGACCAGTACATCTACCCAGTGCTGAACTAAGTGCTGTGGGCCACAGCCTGTGGCTGTACAGCTTGCAGTGAATTTGTACGAACAACTAAGGTGTGGGGATAAAGATTTTGTTGTTGCTAAAACTCTCTCTTTCACGGTACAGAAGAACTTTGCACGTTCATGAAATCCCTAGTACAGCAATGGGTAGTATCCATCATCCACTGCTATTGCCGCTTGTGCGATGGTCTTGCGACGATACTGGACTACGAAAGCCACCACAGCAACAAGTACGCCGCCACTCACCACCGTCATGACAATGGGGTGGTCTTGAGAAGCCTCGGCTAGCATGGACACTGGGAAGTAGTAGTTGCTGTAGGCTCCGCCAACGCTCGCCGGTTCACAACGCATGAGCGTTGCGTTCGTGTTGGGCACATCCAGCAGCGGCGTACAAACAACGCTGGTCCCAGCGCAGCCTTGGCAACACTCCTTTCCACCCGACCCCACGTACGTGCTCGTCTTCGAACTCCGGACGATGTTTCCGCCGCATCCTTCATACAAACCAGCTTTCTTATTGCCGGCACATGCGTCGAACTCGCACTTCGCATGCGGCACGTCAAACTGGGGGCCTTTGCAGTCGACGATGGAGAAGGAGCGGCCGCACGTTTTCGAGTGAGTAGAGGCACCGAACCCCACGTACGTGAACTCGCACGAGACGTCGAAGTTCGTAATTGCCTCCGTGTTTGGGGTGTGAAGCAGCTCCACGCCGAAGCGGGTCACGATCTCAGGCGAGTCCTTGGTCACTTTGAGAATCTCAACCGGCGTGCGGTTCTCCAGTGCTCCGGAGCAAACCACCTCGGACACTCTCATCTGCAGCTCAGTGCGCGAGTACTGGAGCCCGACGTTCGGGTGGAAATCGAAAGTCAACTCCGCAAAGTCACTTCCTGGGTACGCGCACGTTTGAGCTGCGATAGGAAGCCGGGAGACCGACGTCTGGTACCACATCGTGTCAAAGTGTTTGCACACGTCGACAGCACTGTTCACGTGTAGGTGGACGTAGAAGAAAAATCTGCGCACAAGGCCACATTGCGTCCACGCTTCGATGGAGATCTTCGTTTCCGGATCCGAGAACGTCAGCACTTCGTCGTCGTCGTACACAGCCTCACATGTTGCCCAGTTGCATCCCGTTTCCGCGCTGGTTTGGCGCCTCGTCTTCCATAGCTGCCACTTTTCGGCGTCGCCGTTCAGTTTGAAGCGCCAATGAACGAGGTCGTTTACCTTGAAGTCTCCGGCGAAATTCAGAGTCTGCGTCGTCGCAATGAGCTCGGACAGCTTCGCCATGTACACGCATTGACCATCATCGCCGTAGTATGACGTGCACTCGAGTGCACGGTGCACTTGAGTCACGGTCTGGTAGTCTTCCTGGTGCAACTGCTGCAGCACTTTCGCGGACTCGGCAACCACAGGAGGTTTGATACGAGCGGTGACTGTCGCCAACGTGTCGCCATTTACCACCAGACACTGCTCGAATGTGCAAGATTGGTCGCTATCACCCTCGCAGTAGCGTGCATCGTAATCCGAGCCGCATCGGTAGTCCGTCCAAAATTCCCTCAGTGCTGTGGACATTTTGCAGCACCGCGTGCATTGGCCAGTCTGCACCGGGGCTGTCACGTCGCTGCACTTACCACCAGGTTGCTTGAGAGGGTTCACCGTTATCTTTTCATGGTTCAGGATTTCTCCGAGCACCACGTCCTGGTCGAAACACGAGATGCCGTCGTCGTGCGAGTAGCGGGAGTACTTGGTTTCAAAGAAGTTCTTCTTGCTGAACTGGTGCAAGTCGCAGCGGTTGTTGCCACTGCAGCCGTCGTTGTCAGCTTGGTCTCCAAAGCTGAAGTATTGTTGGACCAGGTCGTTTGCCTTGGCGACGTTGCTGAGCGTCAGCTCAGCTGTGCACCCGCAGTTAGCGGCGCCCGACGCAGAGTCGCAGAAACTAGCTGGACAGTGCGTAGTAGCTCGAGGTCGATAATTGTCCAGGATGACGAGGCATCCAGCGCATGACGCACTTGAATAGTAGTCGAACGCATCCATCTGCAAGCGATACTTACCGTAGCTCTTGAACACGATACTGTTCACTGCATCAGCTCGGTTGGACTGGTAGTCTTTCCATGTCTTGGCTGCGTCGTGTATGGGGAACTCCTCAGCACCAGGAACCGTTGGGTCGAGCTTGGCAGCGCTCGGCGCTTTCGCTACCACGTCTTTAAAATGAAGCGGCCACGACGAGGTGGCGCTGCCGAGCACAGGACTGAGGTATCCTGCGTAGTACTCGGGGTTCTGCATCTTTACAGCAGATACACGTACTCGGGGATCGAGCGATTCATCGGCTAGCAGTACGAGCTTGTTCGAGCCGTAGCCGCTGGTCGGAAGAGGCAGCGGGATGCCCCACTTGTCCACAACGTGGTCAAAAGAGCAGACGCTGGACTGTGCGTTCACTTGGTGCTTGTAGCCGCTCACCTTGCTCCACACACAGCTCGACGCAGAGCTTGCGACTTGCACGCACACTTTATTCTTTTCCTTCGTCTGCATTTCGAAGCCGGCCGGACAGCCGCAGTAGCATTGCCTCTTGCCGTCGTCGCCGATTAGCGTCACGGGGACGCCATTCTGGAGATCCGCGCAGTCCAGCGACTGCGTGACAGTGAACGGGTTGTACATGAAGATGTCTTCGTCCTCTTTCAGCTCGACGCAGCTCTCCGGTCCACCTTCGCAGTTCTCCGCGCTCCCGTGCATCTGGAAGTTGACCACGTTGGCCATTTGGTTCACGCTCTCGAACGTGACGATCTCGTTGTACGACGTCCCGTCCGTAGCGAAGGACACGACGGCGCTGAAGCCATCCGTCGAGCTTGTAGCCATGTCCAGCGGGTACACGTCTCCGAACCCGGGGAATGCTGCCACGCGATCCAAGTCGTCTCCAGTGACTTCTACCACAGCATCGTACGCCGCGTTGGCGCAGACTCCGGGCACCATCGTGGCCTTAAAGTTGAGGGCGACGCCGCTGTGCTGGTCGACCGTGTGGGCCACGATGCTCTGCATGTCCCGAGCCCAGGTCTCCACCGTCGACAGCGTGGAGCTCCCGATGCACTTGGAAAACAGCAGCAGCACGTCGACGTCGCCGTCGTAGACGGCCTCCGAGCTCTGCGAGCACATGACCAGGTCGTCGTCGACCATCTCGTTGCTGTCGACGCTCTTCTTGATCTTCTTCCTCGTCACTTTCTTGTCCGTGAACTGCGTCAGCAGCAGCTCGCTGGGCAGCACCTCGGACGACGCAACGAAGGACGTGCCATTGCGGGCGAGCGACACGGCCAAGCGGCTGCTGAATGCCAACGCCGCGGCCTCGCTTGGCTCGAAGCGCTGCAGTGCGGCCACGAGCGCCAGCAGCCCCAGCAGCTTCGGCTGGGCCACGAGCATTGTCACTGATACAGGGATCCGAGAGTGCTGCTGGCAAAGCAAAGCTTTTTGACAAGCATCGATCTTTCGGATGCGTCCTTTCATGCGGACGGATCCCAAGCGACTCGTGATAGATGAACGGTTGGCAATGGCCATTAAACGTAGAGCAGAGAAAGGAATGTAAACGTAAGGTGTTCTTCGCGTGCATTTAGAGGCAACCGAGAGCGGTGGCTCTGCGCTCGGAGCTTTTTTTTTCACTCGAAACATTGCCCCCACACGTGCTCTTGCTGTCCCCGCTCGAGCGCAACATGCGCGTGAGATTCGCGAAGTGGGTAGGAACCGCCTGGAGATCACCACGAGCTCCCTGGAGGACAAGACGTGACAGGAGCATGCGTCTCAGGCTGTATCCTAGCACCAACTACATGTAACTAGTGGTCATCCAGTTGTGATTTTTTTTACGACTTGTTTGAAGCAGTATGTGGTGAAGTCTGACGTGCTTGGATCAAAACGACGTGGTGGTGCGGGAATGGGT
The DNA here is from genome assembly GCA_019155715.1 of Phytophthora pseudosyringae. NCBI lineage: Eukaryota > Oomycota > Peronosporomycetes > Peronosporales > Peronosporaceae > Phytophthora > Phytophthora pseudosyringae. The sequence continues at coordinate 127,914 of JAGDFM010000026.1, read as the reverse complement.
GTTGTGCGCTTGCTGGGACTGCTGCTGGATATGCAGGTCGAACAGCTGAGACCGGAGCCTCAGCAGCAGTTGGAGGCGCAGCGAATCGTAGGTGCTGCGATCGACCACGTCGTCGAGCCGGCGGACCTCGTTTCGGAGAACCTGGTCGAGCTCCGCACCAGCAGGAGCTCCACCTTCTGTCTTGAGCTTCTTGACCGGTGATTGCTTTGCCATGGTTGGTTGGATGTCGTTGGCTGGGGTCGGGAGATTGAGAAGTGAAAGTGGCTGGAGTTCGCTGCCGGCGGAAGATTGCTATAGCAAATTGAAGGAAAGGTTGCCATTTCAATTGATTGTGGATTTCACCAGTCGACACAATGGCTGCACTTGCTGCGCTAAAAGCTCAGAGCACTGGTCTCCTCATTGTCGGCAGAGCACTGGTGCCGTTGCGCGTTGCCGATAGGTGTCAAATCGCCCTCTCACCACAGTACAGTGTACTGTGGGTTCCACTCAAACTTCGCGGGTTGGTCTATCCGGATTGGCTGTAATGCTAACCAATAAGCGGTGGGTCTAGACTTCCCTAGGATTTTATAGAATAGTGGTATGAATACTAGGGCTTTTCCACTTCTTGGGGGTCAACGAAAGTTACATTAATGGGAGCTTATGCAATGGTCATCAGCTCAGACCGATAAGGGACGAGGAGAGCGGTGCCCCCAAATGGTCATACATCAGCCCCCACTAATGCAGCGTCGAATCACCCCGTGGTCCAGCCACCATGTTTGCCGACAGCGTTGCCACAGATTCTTTGCAGAGCCTGGTGTAGGACTTGAATGTGTCTGAGACCCATCGGCCATGAAACTGGATCGTGAGTGCGTCCGTGCCAGCTCGGTAATGTGGGTTGCCCCGCCTGCGCGTAGGGAATGCGAGCTGAAATCGCGAGGGTCTTGGCCAGTAGTGATGGCGGCTCGTTTGATGGCATCTGCCACGTCAGCGGTCGCAATACAGGCCGGCCATCCGCGACGGTCGATAAACACAGCGGCCGGAATCCCACCCGGCAGGTTTCTCCGAGCCTGAAGGAGGATCAGGGCGCCGAATACGGACACAGGAATGGGTGACCAGATCGCGACAGCAGTCTTGTGGTAGGGGAACCACTTTGGTTCGTCTTCGAGCCGATGAGGCGCATGCAGACCGACTGCGCGTTGGAGGGAGACATAGTAGGCTGGTTTTCCGCATCCAGTCCTGCAATGGCTTGTGTTTCGAACAGCAAACCAATTGAATGAACCACCACTGATCGCTACGATCTCCGAGCGTCGTAGGAGGAAAAAGAACGCCAGGCACATGACCCCCCCCCCCACAAGGCTTGCGCAAAGAGCTCAGCCATCGAGAGATTGTGAAAACACACCTCAAAAAGAGCAATTGACACTGGAGCCTTCCGCCGCGGTGGAGAGTCAAGGCGGCTGATACCTTTGAGCAGCATGCGAGTGTGCAACGGGGAAGTCGCGATCGGCAGCCGCGAAAAAATGCCGGATGCCGAAGAGAACCGACATGATGGAGTCACTGCGAATAGGCCCACCCGATCCAAAACCAAACTGGAAGCCGTGGAGAATGAAGTCGGAAATGTGCTGCACTTGGTGAGCGATTGGCATGTCGTCCAGCGAGGGCGCGATCCCGTGACGTGACGCCCATGTCGTCCACTTGGTTAACGCTCGTTTGTACTGGTCGAACGTTGAGTCGGCAACGGAGTGAGTGCGGAGATACGACGCCAGATACCCGTCAGACCCTGGATATCGACCGACGGTGATTCCTGCGACCAGCCAGAAGTTAGTGACGAAAACTTGGTCGCATACGATGAGTTAGAGGCGATGCGGGAGCCAGTGTCTGCACGCGTTGTCGACGCCGGCCACATGTGCTGCGGAGAATCGGAGCTGGAACGACGTTTCCCACCAGCATAGCAGCCGGATTAGGACTCCCTTGATCCGGCCCCGCTCCTCCGCAGATACTCTTGGCTTGCTTGCCATGCAGTTGGCAAATTGCAGACTCGTGGTGGAGCAGTGCTGGCGCGAAGAACGCCTCCACAGCCAAGCAATATTTGGTTGGCTGTAAAGGCACAGTTCAATTTTGACAAACATTCCTTTATCATGATTTGTGTATGGTCTAGCTACTGGCGATATTTTTGACGCGATCGAAAATGCGGTCGGTTGTATACCAGCCCCGGGCAAGGGCGTCGAATTCGCAGATGCTAACACATGTACCGTGCTCCTGGCAGTAGTGCGCAGGTCATATCTAAACAGTGTTTTTGTAATCGTAGATCTCGCTGAGATACAGCCCGGGACGCACCCTGTCAATAACTTTTGGCGCGGAGTGTCTAAGAATACATATTATGTACTATTATCGACCAATCAGATTCCGGAATCCGAGATCATGCCCCGCTCATGATCCCGTTAGGAACGGCCCTGAACGTAATAGCCAGTGGACCCTTGTATTTACTAACGTCGCACCTGCATATAGTGGTGCAATTACTAAATAGTCATCTTCTATTTTAGTTACGTACATGTAGTATTGTGGCTTTCAACGATTTTGCCCTCCGATCTGACGCCCTATCTCGTGGTCCGATTTATTTAAAACGGATATCAGCTAGGGTAGAAGGGTCCGATTTAACTAAATTCGACCAGAAATAAGAGCTCAAGGCCATCTCGGAAGGTGACCGCAATTATCCTTCCTAAAGCCAAGCTGAGCGTAGTAGCAATTGGAACCTACATATGAACTTGGTGCCTGCATATTGTGGTATTACTAAGCAATCCTGTATCGTGTTGACTACAGTACGTAGTAGCTAGGACATTGCCATGATACTCCGCTGGGGTCCTCAGGGATACATTTCAGGTCCCTTCTGGCGGCGAAAAGCGGCAAGACGGACTCCTGTTTCATAGCTCGGAGCACCACAAACAAATATTAATATAGCTTACTACCTAAATCTGACTAGTTCTGCCAAAAATGAAAGCCTCCGTATTAAATACGGAGACTTTCATTTTTTTTACAAATTTTGTGAGATCCAACTTCAGAGCATTGATTATCCTGCATTGTTTGCTCGCTTTAGCATTTTTTTACGGTGTCAAATACGGCACAGCTGTTATGGCACTGTATGCAGGCTGGAAGACCGGAGTATTCCGGTCGAGCCACGACAGGCAATGGCTCGAGGCCTGCAGACAACGTGTCTCTGATGTGTAGCCAGGCATCCGGCCAGCGAGAGGCTTCAGCTGCCGCCGGGGATTTGAGGCCTGCCACTATTTTTCGTGGACGCCCACGGCGCAGCAGACAAATTTTCGGGCGTGGTTGAGGAGCGCGGTGCTCCGCAGGGCTGGCGATGCACAGTCATGGTCGATTTCTGCGTTGCGGACCGGCCGACCGGACCGCGCTTCAGCAATCACGGCTCAAAGTCTGGAGCAACCGCACCAACAAATACCTCGGCGCCGGCGGCGCTGATGGTGCCACTATCATGGTGGACGTCCGGAGCTGCTGGCGGGATGCGCCCCGATCCTATATAAAAGAGCCACCGTCTCCGCTCGTCGTGCGTGGCGTCACTTGTTGATTCGCCGCCCGCCCGTCGTCACTAGCCCCGCCCCGCCACCACCGCCATGGACAGCACGGGGGCCACGGCGCGCACGCCGCGCATGCGCCGGTCGCCGCTGCCCGGGCGCCGCGACTTCGGCAGTCTCCTGGCGCCGGAGTCGCCGGCCGTCAGCCGCAGCTACGACGGCAGCACGCCCCTGTCGATGCGCGGCCTGCCGCCGGCCGCCAACCTGAAGACGCCGCGCCACTCGTACCACGCGCGCCGCGCCGGCGCCGCCGCCACGACCATGGACGACCTCGCCGTGGACGTGGAGGAGGCCACGTCGCTGCTGCGTCGCAAGGACGGCCCCGTGCTCACCCCCACGCAGCGCAAGATCAAGATCGGCGTCTACGGCGTGCTCAACACCGTGATCCTCGTGCCGCTCATGATCAGCTTCGCGCAGATCATCTTCCGCGACCCGGAGTTCCAGCCGTACATGAACGACCTGGTCAAGCTCGTGCTCGTGTCGGCCGCCGTGCACCAGATCTGCTTCACGTGCGTCAGCTCGCTGCCGTTCGCGATGGGCCAGGTGCAGGATGCCGGCCTCATTTTCCTCTCGGCCATGTGCTCGTCCATCATCAACTCGCTGCACGAGATGCGCGGCGACGACTTCTCCATGGAGGAGGTGCTGGCCACCACGCTCTTCACCATGGCCATGTCCACGGCCGCGCTGGGAGCGGCGTTGATTGTCACTGGCAAGCTCCGACTGGCCAGCTTCGTGCAGTACCTGCCCATGCCTGTGGTCGGCGGCTACCTGGCCTTCATCGGTTTCTACGCGATGGAGGCTGGGCTTTCCATGATGACCACGCAGAGCATCAAGGAACCTGCCGACTGGATCAAGCTGGCCGACTGGGACGCGCTGCTACTGTGTATGCCAGGCGTCTTCGCCGGCACGACCATCTTCTGGGTCAACACGCGCTGGGACCACATGGCTGTGATGCCCTGCTGCTTGGCGGCAATGCTGATCACCTTCTACGCCTTGCTGCTTGTCACTGGATCGTCGCTTGATGATGCTCGCGCTGCCGGATGGGTAGCCGAGCCACCCCCGTCGCCGCGTACCATCACGCAGATCTATGGATTTTACGACTTCTCCAAGATCAACTTCTCGCACTTGACTGCGCAGATCCCGACGTGGGTTGCCATGTATTTCGTCGTGGCTTTCTCGTCGTCGCTGGATGTGGCTGCGATCGAGACAGCGTTGGGCAAGCCGTTGGACCACAACCACGAACTGCAGACCGTGGGTGTCAGCAACCTGCTTTCGGGCCTGGGTGGCGGCTTCACCGGCTCGTACCTCTTCTCGCAGACCATCTTCTCTCTCCGCGGCAAGCTTGAAAGCCGCTACGTCGGTCTCATCGTGTTCATCCTCGAGCTCGCCATCGTGTTCAGTCCCTTCTCCATTATCGCGTTTGTGCCCAAGGTCTTCTTCGGCGCGTTGCAGATGCTGGTGTGTCTTGACCTCATCATCGAGTGGCTCTGGCATGCTCGCAACAAACTTCTCCCGCGCGAATACGGCATCGTGTGGCTAACGTTCCTGTCCATGGTGTTCGTGAACCTCGAGTTGGGTATCGTGGTCGGTATCATCATCGCTGGCTTCAACTTCATCTACTCGTACATCGCGACGGCCAGTGTCCACCGTGTCATGAAGCGTTCGCGTGTCGAACGTGACCTTCGTGAGCGCGTGCTGCTTCAGAACATGCGCATGTCCATCGTCACGCTGGAACTGGAAGGCTACATTTTCTTTGGCTCAAGTGTGAAGGTCATGGACGAGGTGCGTCGTCACGTATTGGTGACCACTACAGAGAAGGAAGAGGCGAAGACGAGCACCCTTTCCGGTGCCTCGCCCATGCTGACTCGGCGCAACGTGTCATCTCCATATGTGGCTCGCTTCCTGAACGACACCTTCAGCGACGATCTCGCCACGCTGGACTCGGTTTTCGATAGCCATGAGATGCATGGCTACTCGTCCACGCCGAAGAGCGGCAAGAGCGGATCTGCTGCGCTTCATGCTGCTCGTACAAGGTATTTCATTCTGGACTTCGAGAACGTGAGTGGCGTGGACGCCACGGCTGTGCGAAGTTGCTTCAACGCCACGAAGGAATTGCTGGCTCAGCACGGCATTGCCCTCATCTTCGCTAGTGTTCCGACGGATGCGGAGCGATTGCTGCGCGTCCACGACGTGATTGAGAAGGAAGATGGTTCTGGCACGGGCTCTCTTGTGTTCGACACGCTCGACAAGGCGTTGGAGTGGTGCGAGGACGAGCTGCTGGTATCTGAAGGTGTGCTGCCGCTCAGTGAGTCTGCACCTGCGTTGGCAATTAATGCAGGGCAGCACTGGCAGCTGCTGGACGAACTCCTGCCTCGCGCCGATGGCTCGCACAAGGACGACGACGCGGACAGCTCGAAGCCTCAGGGCGGTGAAGGTGCCAGCTCAGTGCTCACACGGGAGCTCGGCGAGTACGTGACTCACTCGCTGAAGCAGGAGGGCGAGACGCTGTACCGGGCAGGTGGACCCGTGAATGGTGTCTACTTCATAGGCTACGGCAAGGTGGACGTGTTCATGCCGTCCAAGATCCACGAAGGTCTGGGCCCGGGCTTTCGTGGTCGCAAACGCATCACGCGAGTGTGCCAAGGAGGTCTGGTGGGCGCGTCCGAGATGATTCTGCACAAACGGCACCAATTTACCGCTCAAGCGCGGGCACCGAGCTCCATCTTCTTCCTTAGCAAGTCGCACTACGCGCGAATGCAGAAGGCGCACCCCGCCTTGGCTGCGCGCTTCCAGCAGGCCATGCTGCAGTCCATGGCCATCGGTGTGCTCGAGTCCAACCTGACGGACGACTGAGCACCTACACCAGCTCATCCTAGAATGAAAAGGAGATTGCGAAGAGCTGATAAGCAAAGTCCCAATTGCTGAATAGATGTTGTTGACCTCTGTTGCTGTGTGCAAGAACTCGAAAAAATGTAAGGACTCTGCAAACCATTTCGCAAACTTTTATTACAGATGTAGAATATGAATGCTCCTAACGCACTAAGTGCACAAGGGTCAGCTTCGCATCACTGCCACCATTTCCCTCCCCGCCTCCCACCTTTTCTAGCAGCACTCTTCCGTCAACCAGGATGCGGTCGGTCCTACCGCTCACTCCCGACTTCCTTGCTCGCTTTTTCTCTGGCTTAGCTTCTCTTCATTCAGACGACGTGGTCACTTCATTCACAGGCAGACAGCGACCTGGCTGACTGCTCTGCTACCGGCCTCTCTCTCTTGTTTTGTGTGTTTTCTGATGTCTCTCGTGGGTCGAATAAGTAATTAAACAAGAGACGCGGGAAGTCCGTGTCGAGGTGGTCGAAAACCCAAGCATCGGCTCTTGATGATGATGGTACAAGAGCGGCTCGGCCGATGGCGGCTGGGCGGGGCATCTCACGCAAACGGAATCCGGTCCAAGCCAACGAGCGCGCACATTATGCGACGTTACAGATCTAAGTTCTGCATCTGCGTCTGCAAGTTCTGGCGAGCTGGCTGCTGCTGCTGCGACTGCGGCGTCGGCATCATCGGCACCTGCTGCTGCGTCGCGTGGTTGTAGTATCGAATTCTATTGTTACGGGGGGTGGAGTGGTTGGACAGTTCGTCGTCGTCCTGGACACCGCTGTCTTCAAGCCGTGAGCCGCTGGCGTGAAGGTGGCCAGCCGTGCCGAAGAAGTGCGGGAGTCGAATCTTCTTCGTCGGCTTGATCGATAATACGGTGCGGCCGAACTTGACGTGCAGCGACTGGTTGTTGTGCAGGGTCAGCGGCCGGTAGATGTACCGAAGCGTGCCGTTGGAGCTGCCAGCGTCCTTGAGGAAAAACTCGCCCTTCGAGTAGTGGATCTCGGCGTGAATGGTGGACACCGTGCGGTACTTGAGCACCAGGTCGCACTGCGACGAGCGCCCCACCATCAGCGGCCGGTGGATGTCGTTGTCCATGAGCATCTTGTAGCTCAGCTGGTAGCGTGTGGACAGGTTGAGCGTGGACGACGAGTGCTTGGTCACGACCTGAAACATGATGCACGGCGGGTTAAGCCGGTCCGGGAGCAGCGACAGCACCTTGCCGTTGGGCAGACGCGTCTTGCTCGGGTAGGGGGCCTTGCAGATGGAGCAGGTGCGCGCGTTGCTCTCGTCCAGCACGGTGCAGATCTCGTTCTTCTCGCCGTTCGTGTTCCAGCGCTTGAGGCAGTTCAGGTGGATGTACTTGGTGTCGCCCGAGCACTTGCACGGGGCAATGAGCGGGTTGTCGTCCTCAGTCTCGTCGTAGCACACGTAGCAGATGGCGCTGGTGCTCTGCCGCTGCAGGGACGAGCGCGGCTTGGACTCGTCGTTGCCCGACGCCTCGCCGTTCTCGTCGTCCGTGTCCATGCCGCTGTCCACGTCGGCCAGCGCCTCGTCGTGGCAGACCACGCGCTGGATGAGGCTGTTGACCTCGGACGGGCTCAGCGTCGCGTCGTTGGGGCCGACGCCCCCCGTGTCAATCTCCGTGACCAGCAGGCCGACGCTGCCGAAGCGGATGATGTCCCCCACGCGGATGCGGTGCTTGCCGCCGCGAATGCACTTGGTGCCCAGGATCTGGCACACGCCCGTGTGGGCCGAGAACTTCTCCGAGGACGGCAGCAGGCGGTACGCGTCGTTCGAGTAGTCGATGTTGAGGCAGGGCGCCCGCGGGTCCTCGATGAAGATCTTCTCGCGGCTGGCCGTGTCGCCCGCCGAGGCCGAGGCCGCCGCCGAGTGCTTGGGGCCGTAGATGGACACGCCGCAGCGCGAGACGCTCTTGCGGAACTTGTCGCGCTTGCCGGCCGCGCCCTTGGTCACGGCGGTCATGCCGCGGATGTCTAGCCTGTCACATCGCATGCATCGCCGATATGAGTTTATGGAGGGGGCAGGGGGGAAATGGACTCTTTTCTTACATGTCGGGTTTGCCGTCGCCGCTGAAGAACTCGGTAGCGCGCGCGAGGCTCCACCTCCGGTCCGAGTTGGCGCTCATTGTGGGGGGTAGAGAGGGGGGAGGAGGGGGGGGAGCTTGGGTCTGAGCGCGAGTTTCCGGACTGGGGCCTGCGCTGTTCTGCCTGCTGGACTGCGCGTCTTCCGGTCGCCTTCTTTCCTTTTGGCGAGTTGGGGCGTTTTGTCGCGGCTCGACTTTCCAGCGTCCGAGGGGAGAGAGAGCGAGAGGGGCCAGTTCGCTGACTCCACATAGTGAGCGCCAGATCTTACCGAGAAGGCGCAAAGAAAGGAAGCACGGCGCTCTATTCGGGGCGGCCGAAAAATGCGCTCGCCCAATCAGCCGCCGGCGCCGATCTCGACCGCACGAAGTAATGGAGGAGCTCGTGGGGGCAAGGCGGCGCCGGCCCAGCGTTCCGCCACGCCGTGCTGGCCCTGCTTCATGCGACGCTGCAGCTAGGGCGGCGGCGCTGCTGGCCTCAACTGCCATTTGCGCGGGCGTCGTGGGTCGGGGCCCTTAACTCAGGCCGTTTCGTTTCTTTGGTCAAGTCGCCATATTCGAAACCCCATACGGAATGGAGGCAGAGGCCATTTAGGAGCCAAGCGCTACGATACGCTCGGAAGGGTGGACCACACGACCGGCAACTTCAACTAATATGGCCAATCACATGCCGGGGGCCAAAAGGTGCAGCCCGGGGTTGTACGCTTGGCTTGATGAGAGCGCGGCGGGTCCTTCGTCTACTGCGCTTGCTATTGCCACGGTCGGTTGGAAGGATGGCGCGGTCAGTTTTGGCGGAAACGAAACCTCCCGCTCGTGTTTGAACACTCCGTTGTCAGCTATATTTAAAGTGGGGAGCGGTCGTCACCTCAGGCGGGCCGTTAAGCAAATGCTGCTACTACTACTCTACAGCGCTGCTTGCTGTAGTAGAAACGCATTACAGCAGTAGCTGGCCTGCACTTTGACCCTTATGCAGTGCGAGGATGTACTGACGTCACACTCGCATTTGCTGCAACAGGGCACAAGCGGCAAGCTTCGTTGTACCTGAAAGCAACTAGTACACACACGAAAGCGCATCTTTGGTGCATTCCTTCATTCTGCGCGCGCTCAACCCGTAGGGTGACTGGTATAGATGCTCGAGGACGGCTTCAGCGGATCAATATTTTATGCGCATTCACTATTGGTGTGTTGTTCTCCTCGATGAAAGGGTTCACAGCAGATTTGTGTCTACGAATAACAGCAACCCCAACCTGCTTCATGTGCTCTGCCAGGAGCTGGGGCAGTGTTATGAGTTATAATATGCCGGTGGCAAGTCATTCCATGCAAAACAAGCTGGTCGATACCCGATTCACCATCGGCAGCGGCGCAGGCATTCCGTGCGCTCGGCAACGTCGGCGATCTTGCTGACAACTCGGTCGCTCGCTCAGGTGATTCGAGTTCAATCTGTAAAGGATCAGCTACTCAATACACCAACATTCATTATGAACCCCGTCACTTTCAACCCGATCGCGGTCGTCATGATGAGTCATGTGGCGAGGTGAGGCACATGAGACTAGACTGTGGCGAGGCAGTCTCGGCTCTCCCAAAGCTATACCGCAGCTTTGGTATGTGCGGCATCACTTCCCGGTGCCATCACTTGTATCCCAGGCGCCTGCATGGCGGTGGACACCACGCCGAGCTTCAAGCACATCGGGCTGAGTGCGCTGCGAGGCAATCGTCGCCGCTCGCTAACTCACAACGCTGTTCGTCGCCAAGCCCTCGAGCCTCTGGCCTTCCGGGAAAACAACACTGCTGCACCGCCCTCATCCAAGCCCCCGGCGCTACCCTGCCACGAGGACCCCATGTCGTCGCGGTTGTGGTCGAACGGCTCGCGTTCCTTCTTTCTTGCCCTGCGCCGTGAACTTCACTTTGCTCGAAACGCCTTGTGGAGTTCCATCACTCGCGAAATAGAGATTAACGCTGTTGTTCCGTCGCAAGTTCAGCATTTCCTGGCACTTGTCCAACCAACCACGCATACGTCTAGTGGTTGATGTACGGGAGCTCGTCGTCCTCACCTCATACAAATGCACGAGCATTTGATTGTCGATGAACGGAGCTCAAGATATTAATACTCCCGAAATGACTCCTCTAGGGGCAAACTGTCGAGCGGATTCGAGCTGCCGGGCCTCTGCCTGGGAAGTCCATTGGTGCGTGGGGCTTCCACACATCAGAGTTGGCATTTTGCGGCAAAATCAATTATAGCGTCGACGTCCACGCCAGACTCGGGTGTGTGGTCATCTGTCATTGCGAGGCTCTGGTCGCGAAGCCCAACATCTCGCGTGCAGAATGACCTCAGGGGTAACGTGTATACTATGGAGGACCTTTGGCAGAAGGAGTGAACGGGTTCTGCAGGCCGATAGGTCGGTGGTTGTGCGCAAGAATGCCCAGTGGCGCGAAGCATTCGAAAATGAACGACGCAACATACAGCTTCAATTTAACTGACCAATCAAATGCTACGTGGGAGCATTGGTTCTTCTTATACCAGTACACTTCCGTGGCTATTAGTTTTCGCGGCATCACTCTGCACTACTCGAACCCGTGCTCTTCGTGGCGAGTATCCTTGCCCAGATCGTGCCCCAGGGAATCTCAGATGTATATGATGCACATCAACAAGCTGTGAACCGTCGCCTAGTCCTTCGGGATGCGGGACCTATTTAATCGAGTACAGACCAATGACTTCGTGTTCCAGTAGTGCATCGTAGGCGTTCGGCCTCGAGCTGCCAGGCAAAGTGCTGACAGCAAGATCGACCCTGTGGCTGGCTTCACTCACGGGGCAGTGGCCTCTGCTTCTTCATTAATTTAAAGGCTGTACTAGTAGTAAAAAAACAACTCTTTACACGCGTAAATCGGATCCAACACCTTGAACGGCACGCCGCAGCCACCCGTTCGGCCTTGGTAGCCATGCGACCTTTCAAGATTGGATCCAACACAGCTGACCCGCCGCCGTGCGGTGAATTGAATGAATTGGGAGAGTTGTCGTTGTGAACACCAAGCTCTGTTGAGCTCGAACCCGTTTGGTCGACTAGTCCTGCGCTCATGGCGGCGAGCAGCACCAGAGGAAGATCTCGCTGGAAAGACAGAGCAGCAGCTAGGGCGAGGCAAACGTAGAAGGAGGGGGCTCTTCTCGAGGCGACCCCTCATGCCACTCAAAAAAGACGGTTATGCTTGTCAAAATCCCGAAGATCTCGCTCAGGCGACTCTCCAGACGGTATCTTTTCGAGAATGGACGGCCACAAGGAGCTCTCGAAGGCGCTCGTGGCGCTTGACAGCCAAGATATCTTGCCCGGGGACCTCGAGTTCGCTCTGTCATTCCCGGATTTGCCGCTGCTCGCCCACACCCATCGCCAAGTGCCGACCCCGCGAAGACAAAGCATCCACCATGAAGTTACTGGGGCTGCTCGCTGCGGGCGCTCTCCAGCTGCCTCTCGGGGCATTGGCCGGGAGTGCCTCGCTCGGCCTGAAGGAATCCTTAGTGGCTGAAAACAGCGAGCGCACGGTGTCGTTCGCATCGCTGCCCTTCGACCTGCCGAGCAACCTGCTCCTGTCCGAGGGCGTGGCCGCGCACGCACTCAAGAACGACTACTACACGGACATCCTGGGTCCGGACGGGCGCATCTTGTGCACGGAATCGGAAGCGACCCAAGACAGCAGTGAAGTTGCCGTGGTGCTGGCCTTCTCCAAGTGTCTGAACGATACGGCTCTGGCCATCGTGGAGCAGTGGGTGAACCAAGTGAAGGCGACGGTCTCTACTATCGCTTACACGGACAATCTCGCGGTGACGTTCCAGTCGACGATGGTGCCGGGTGCCTGTGAGGCGCGGAGTGAGAAGACCAAGCGGGGGGTGGAAGACCCCGCCATGGGAAACCAAGCGGGAGCCCCCCATGCGGTTTCAGGGCCAGCGTTGCTTGCCGAGGAAGTGCTGCCAAGTGACCTGAAGCGGCTCGAGGCGTTCCCAGCACTCGGCAATGTCGTCAACCTCGCCGACGACGGCGTAACTCTGGCTGTCAACCCCATTGCCGTCATCTCTTTCCTAACAGGAGAGAAGTCGTACAGCGAGGTGATGCAGTTCGAGGCCAGTGTGAAAGTGTCCAAGACGTTCAACTTCCAGATCTGCAACGGCGGCACCAACTGTGACGGCACCTTCGAGAACTGCATCTACCTGGCAGAGACCGTGGACCTGTTCATGTACAACCCGTTCACGGTGACTCGGTCGCTGCAATGCGCTCACCTGGACGACGGTGTGCCGGTCACGTACCTGAATGAATACGGCCAACGGCAGTGCTTCTGCAACTGCCCAGCCGGCTACGCGATGGGGGAGAACGAGTACGGTAACCCTGCATGCAAAAAGGTTGTCGAGGACACTTGTCCCTGTGTTTGGGCCGAGTGCGTCGGATTCAAGCACCTCGTGAATCAATACGAAGGCAAGTGCGAATTCAAGGACGTGGCTTCGAAGTGGCATCTGCCGGTGCCCTTCCCTACGGACGGCTACGTCGCCGACAAGCGCGATAATTTGGGTGGATCCAACGACCCGCGTATCACCATCACGGTGAACCAGGAGCACAAGCCAGAATACAAGGGATCCGATATCGGCGGAGCTGTTGGCACTGGTGTCTCGTTGCCGCTGACGTTTGCAGAGGTCGTGAAACTCAACTCGGCGGCTTCGAGCTACTCGCCATTGGTGGCTGCTGGCTATGACAGTACGACTCACCTCGAGGTAACCACGTGGAAAGACTACCAGCTGAACCGCGATGCCCACATCAATGACATGACTTTCACGTCGTACGGCAAGTACCACCTGGAGGTGAGCGCGTACGATTACTTTTCGAGTGCTACTTGCGAAGGCTGCCTGGTCATTGTCGATCAATATCGTCCTAAGGCCACTACAGAGTGCCCCAAAAGCTTCTGTGACGACATCGCGGACCCGGTTCACTGCACGGAGTCGGCTGAGCTCACCGCGGCGAACCTGGAGAAAGCAAATGCTCTTGCTGGACAGTACTTCGACTTCGCCGACAAGGCCAAGAACGACGCGTGCAGTGTGGACAACCGTTGCGATGAGAAGTCGTTCAGCCGACGCGACTTCTTCGATTCGCAGTACAAGGACCATGCAAGCAGCCAGGCCCAGCAGTGCTTCGACAAGGACCAAGTGCTGGTGGACCTCTTGAGTGCGCAGACGACCAAGACGAATCCCCTCGCGAAGAGCGGCAGTGGCTGTGACAACACCGTTGCGCCGGTGCCTGCTGGACAGTGCACGAGGTGCTGCAAGATGCAGACGCAGCTGAAGGAGTGGTGGACGGACTACCGCTGCGGCTCCAACTACGACGCGCGTTACTGCGACGGTGACAGCGGCGAGACTTGCAAGTTCAAGCAGTGTCTTGTGGTGAACGGTGACACGCTGGCGACTGTGGGTGCCTCGATCACGACAGAAGCGAAGACGGAATCGGAGTCGGTACTGGGCCAAGTGGAGAACGAAGCGTACCAGACCGTGACTCAGATCCACCGAGCACTCGACTGCACTGCGTTCGGTGCAAACGACGGTACTTGCGAGTTCAGAGCCAAGCTGTCGGAGCTCATCGACACGACGGAGAAGATCAACTTCCCGCTACCCTACGGTGTCGGAGAGGCGACGGACTACGTGTATTGGCGCTACAAGATCATCTCGGAGGGCGAGACTTGGGAGCTGTGGAAGACCGCCAAGCACACCGAATACGGAGAGGTTGTGTACGATAACGACGACGTGCTGACGTTCTCGAACCCGGAGACGAAGATCGTACTCGAGGCTTGGACGCAGTGCGGCCTTGTGCGGCAGTTCTTCTTCTACGTACACCTGCACGTGAACAGTCCCGTGAGCGTGTGCGAGAAGTTCAACAACATGTGGTACCAGACGTCGGTGTCGAGGCTACCGATCGGCACTGGAATGTGCGCATACCCGGGCAGTGACTTTGCGGAGCTGACGTTCGACTTCCACCCGAACGCTGGCCTGCAGTACTCTCGTGAGGAGCTAAAGATGAAGGTGTCGGAGGTGGAGTGCACAGGAACGTTGGAGGGCCGTTTGCCGATTAAGATCTTGAGTGTGACGCAGGATTCTCCCGAGATCGTGACCCGGTTCGCGGTCGAGATGCTCAACAAGGCCAACACGGAGGCTGCGACCGACTTTCACGTGGAGTGCACGTTCACGTACAAGAAGTACGGCGGAGCGACGGCCGAGGAGACTTGCAAGCGCGACTTCTCGATTTCGGACTGCAAGGGTCCTGCGTTCGACACACCCAACGCCATGTGCGAGTATGAAGCGTGCGCTGGCACTGCTGAGGCCGGTCTGTATGAGGCGTGTGGTGGCACCATCGTCAAAGCTGACGAGAAGTGCACGATCGTCGAGCCGGTCAAGAGATCGTGTTGCCAAGGCTGTGCGCACACGGAGGTCACGTGCGTGGCTTTGCTTGACCTACCGAGCGCCGACGCGGACATCATGCGTTGCGAACCGAACTCCGACAGTACTGGCGGTGTTTACTCGAGCGTCAGCAACGATTACTACGGGGCTGTACTTCTGACGGAGGCGGCGCAGGAGCACCCTGCTGCGACGGCGTTGCTGGGCGCGACGGCGCTGATTGCCGTGGTGGCGCTGGTTGTTGTTCGTCGTCGTGCGGTTGCTTCCCTCTCGGCGCAGACGGCGGACGACGCCTACTATCCGTTGCTTTACTAGGTGCTGTGGCCAAACTTCGTTCGAGTTCTCAATCTTGCCATTGGTGGTCTACAGAGGAGATAGTGCAGTGACCGATAACAACGAGGCGTTCGGAAAACACCACCGTCATGTATGGGTAATTGCTCTGACACATAGTAAATCCTAGCAACGTGTGCATCTATGAAGGTTCGGCCTTGACTTTATCACGCTTACAGTTACTATTATTCACATGGTGAGTAGTACTAATCCGTTGCGTGCACTTGTGGATTCTGTGATCGCATGGTGCTCAAGGTGCCAGCCGCTTTTCAGGCACCAAATGGCCAACGCTAATACGCCTACTGCATCAACAGTCTCTGCCGCGCGGATGGTGTCTTGAACACGCCATAGCAGAATTCAGAGCATCAACAGCACCACGCACCGATCGGCAAGGAGACGATGACGTTCATCAACAAGGTTGCAGCGCTGACGCTGCTGGTGTTGAGCGCCCCTTTGGCTATCGCCACGACGATGAATACTATCACGATTTACTCGGACAGTCAGTGCAACGGGACACCAATGCGTGTGTTCATGACGGAGAGCGCGAACTGTACGAATTCAGCATGCGCGGAAGGTGAATACAACGGCGGCGTGCAGTACCGGACAACCACGTGCGTGGAATCCGATCGTCACGAATACATCGCGGAGGTTTTTAACGAAGTCTCTTTCGTGACCCTCGACCACTTTGGCATTGACGGCTGCGAGGATCTCACGTTCTCGAGCACGTACCTGGCGGCAGGTACCTGCCAAAGCGGCACCACGAACGCGACTGTGATCACCAAGCTCTACCCGAACGGATCCGCCTCAATCCAAGCGTTCGAAGGCCTTTCCTGCGGTCACATGGCCAGTCAGTTTGCACTCGAGGAATGGATGATCTCGAACCACACGTGTGTCCAGGATCGATACAAGTTTTATTCGAGTACCAGCGAAGAAGCAGCAGGCTTATCGACAAGTTCGTCAAGTGCTGGCGAGGGGACTTCCGATACCGTTGGAAGTTCTTCAGCCTCCGAAGATTCTTCTGGCATTACTATTGGAGGCATCATCGGGATTGCTATTGGAGGCTGCGTGCTCTTGTTGTTGTGCATCATAGCATGTCTGTTCATGCGACGCCGTGCCAAGGAGAAACAGCTTGACGACCAACTCACTACGCCGACAGAGTCTACGGGTGCTCACGAGTCTCTCAAATCGTCAACAGCCCAAGCACACAATGTGACGGATCAGAGCAGATCTCACGATCGTTCAAGTGAAGTGACGGGCACGATCACGGGTATGTGGGACGACGAGGTTATCGTGGCAGCTCGGCTTCCACGTGAAAAAGTGTTCACCAAGGAACGCATCAGCCGAGGCGGGTACGGAGAAGTGTACACAGGCTTTTTCAACGACGAGGTTGTCGCAGTCAAGATGCTACTGCCCGAGACGCGGAAAAGTATCAGCCACGTGAACGATTTTTTGTCGGAAGTGAAGATGATGGCGATGATGGAGCACCCTCAAATCACCAAATTTATTGGGGTTGCATGGGATTCTTTGGCAGATCTCTGCGTCGTCTCCGAGTACATGGCAGGTGGGGACTTGCGCGCCCTACTGAACAGGTTCAATGACGAGCAGCACCCCACGGGCTTCGACGAGGATAAAGTCAAAATTGCTTTGCATATCGCGCACGCACTCACGTACATACATTCGCTGGAGCCGGCAGTGATCCACCGAGATCTGAAGTCCAGGAACATCTTACTCAATGAAAAGCTGGACGCCAAATTGACTGACTTCGGCATTTCTCGGGAACGAGTCGACCAAACCATGACAGCTGGTGTCGGGACGTCGCTCTGGATGGCACCCGAAGTCATGCTCGGTGAAAAATACGACGACAAAGCCGACATGTTTTCCTTCGGTGTTGTGCTTTCCGAGCTCGACTCCCACTCGCTACCGTATGCACATGCCAAGGACTCCAGTAATTCTGACCGGAAGCTGCCTGACGCTGTCATTCTTCAGCAGGTGATGCTAGGCAGACTTACTGTCCAGTTCACACACACGAGCTTGCAGTCGATAAAAGAACTGGGGGTGTCGTGCATTGCAATCAACCCGAACGAACGACCTACCTCCGCCAAAGCTCTAGGAAAGTTACATCAAATCCTGACGCGCGAAATTCGAACTAGTGTATAAATGAATAACCAGACACACCGTATCTCATTCAAACATGTTTCTCGTTCGCGCCCGTAATTTTCTTCTTTAACCCGAGAGACGAGAACTCCACTTTGAATTGTCAAGAACCTGGAGACAATACTTTATCTTCCGCGGCTGCTGATACGACATGTACGGGTCCATGACAACGTTGCTTGGCATTGCTGCTTCTTCACTCGTGTGCTGCAGCACAAAAAAAGATAAGTAAGTTTACATAACCACCGCATCGTGCACATACTCACAGTATTGCAATGCCAAATAGACGAACGAACCTCCTCGTCTTCCTTAACACGATATCGTGCAAATTGCCGGAAGCGTTCTTCAGTTAGCTTTTCGTCTTTGCCCAGCAACGCGAAATGATTACTACGAGGGCTGACCACGTTATTAGCTTGAGGCGGGGTTTCGAGCACTTGATAGTACAGACTTCCTTGCACTTTCAGCATGCTGTGGATATTCTTTCCCACGCGGAATATTTCCTCCCCCTCCGCTGGGCATGGAAGAATTAAACAGCACTTAAGCGTCGACAACGGTGAGAAGCCCAGCGATGCCGCCCGAGTGGATGCCGTCGAGCTGTGGATGTGCATCAGTTCGTCAAAATCCCGCTTGGAAAACCTTCCCACACAATCGCCATCATTTAGTATCTCAACATTTTCAGCACCCACGGCTAGCAACAAATGTCGTAACACGTACGGGCCACCTGACGCTGTGTGAAACTCGATTTTCTCTCCGAATCGGCCTTTGAATAAATGGGCGTGCATCACGGTGCGCCATACCATGTCCAGCTCCCGTACAGGAAAGAAGTGAGCCTTCAACAGAACGATCAATACAGTCAGACAAGCGGGACCGAACACCAAATCAAACAACGTACGAAAAAGCCTTGACGCGGAGAAGTTTTGTCACCGGCCTCCTCTTTCCGCTTCCTCTTTTGGCCAACAGGTACTTCTGACGTTGTAGTTGTTGGCGACTCTGACGAAGACGATAGTTTTCCATTGCCTTTCTCAGCCGGTGAACTGCCGCCATTTAGCAGACTCGACAGCGTAGTTCGGTTACTCGTGTCTCGAGGCGACTGCAAATGCGCGTCAACTGCCCCACCAATAGCTTCCTCTGATGACAGTATCGACCGCAGCTTCACGCTCGCTGCTGTCTACACAACTCGCCACAACTCGCACAAGTAAATCCAGAGCACTATAATACCCGGTGTAGATACATAACAGCCAGCTCACCTCATCCAAGTCCTTCGCTGGCTGGTTCAGCAACACTACTTTGCTGTGCGCCAGCTTGCCCAACGTTGTATTCAGCAGCTCTGTCCCACCTCGTCATTACCGTTAGCAACCAACCCCGCACGCATGCACTACCCATTCAACCCCCCTACCGATCATGCTCTTGATCACCACTTGGTCATCGAACGCGACCCAAAAGTCGTCAGCTTTCGTCTCAGCCCCCTCTTCCTTGGACGTTGTGATCTTGACTCTCTTCGTGAGCGGCAGCACTCCTCCAACCCTGAAACCCGCTTCATCTCCCGAGTCATAGTACATATCCTCCTCATCTTCGTCTTCGTCTTCGTCTCCTTCGTCGTTCTCCGCTGCTTCGTCCTCGTCTTCGCTGTCGAACGCTTCCTGGAACGGGGCGCCTCCGACCGAGCGTCGAGCAAAGAACGGACCCGTAACATTTTGCTCCCGTCGGTTGTTCCCGGCTGTACCGTCGACTTCCGTGGTTCTGGCAGAGGCCGACGCAGCGTCCGTGGCTGTTCCCAGCTCTGTGTCACCCCCAGCAGCGTCAAGAGGCATTGTTACAGCGGCGGAGGGTCCAACCGCTGTAACATTTGCGCCTGGAGCTGCAACGCGAGCCTCATCGTCGTCCTGCGCCTCGTCCTCGGCCTCGTCCATGAGCTCGTGCCAGTCGTTCTCGAGCAGCCACGCGGACGCCACCGCCACGCTCTGGTCGCAGACCTCCATCTGGCGTAAACAGAACGTAACAGGCTGAGAAAGGTTTACCTATAGGTCACCAGCGCTTCCCTCTGCAGCACGCACCACGCGCAGCAGTGCCGCCGTTGGCACAGTAGAGAACACGCCGCGCAGCGTCTCCATGTCTCTCTCTCTCTAGTGAACGATCCTTGGGGAATTTATACTTGAAGTTTGTACAAGCTGATATTAATAATGCAATTGCTTTAGAGAGGGATGTGGCAAACACCGTTCCCGTAATTTGTACTGAAGTAGCTAGAAGACAACGACAAAAACTGTGTTCGCTGTTTAACCGCCTCGCGACCACTATCTCACCTCTTCTACAAATTTCGACAAGATTTTTTGTGATTTGATCGACTATGCTTTAATGAAATGTTGCTACCAGTTTTTTTTGTTTGCGGAAAAAGGCACTGCATGATGGATCAGAGTAGCGAAAGCGAGGGCACCTTGTCAACGCGTCCGTCGTGCTCAAACACTACCAGCACTGAGAGGTAGTGCTCTGACTGGAATGACAACCGACAAACATGATACCGAAGTTGACAGGAAGAGTCAAACCAACGTTAATTCGACCTGAGGCTAGACCAAGCCGGCGAAAAAGAAGCGCTTTCATCGGTATGTGCTCTGTCGTATAAAAATACGCTGAAATTCTCGCTACCAAACGGCGAGAAGAGCACCAATAACACGGGCTTCCCCGTAAAGGCCAGCGAAGGTTGGATCAAAACCTTAAGACTAAAAACGACGGGTAGCTTGCAATCTCCTAAGTTCACATAGGTTGTCTTCGATCAACCCAAACCCTGTACCCCTAACCACGAGCTAGAACTGTGATGCAATAGATCGCTTTCGTGCGAGCCCGTGCAGTCCCTCAGAAGGAAGGGTGCCGGCTGTCAAACCTAGTGCAGGAGCGCTGAGGAAAATTCTCGGCAGGTAGTCGACCACACGTACGGACACTCGGGCACTCGTATATATTGAAAGCAACACTCTGTTGTCGATTCCAACCTCTCTCCCACACTCACTCTTGTACTGGCCAATTGAAGCTCTCGGTTCAATGCGCCTCAAGTGTACCAACAGCCATCTCACACAGCAGATCGTATCTAGGCACTACAGTAAGCGAACTACACTTACCGAAGTCGGTCTTGACCCTTGATTGTTTGCAGGGAAAAACTTCGGGATACTGTGTAGCATGGAAAACGCAGTAGCACAGGTATGCGCAGATGAGGAGGTTCTGAAGCAGGAGCAGTATATGCACGAGTTAGATTGCTCGGATAGACCTATAATAGTTCGCATGAAAAGGCCGTGCAAATATTGTTATTAGTATGTAATTCTTTATCCAACGATGCCGGCGTTTTTATGAATGCAAAAATAACACATCATATACATATGTACAACAACGGTAGCAATTCGTCGGTCGGTGTGTTACAGTGTAAGCACCATAGCGTCACGCTTTTTAAGCCACACCATTGAACAAAATGCTGCCGAAAGAAGCGAAGGCAGCGCCCGTTTGGCGTTTTAACCCCTTTGTAGTCAGCGGACCCGGTCCACCCATCACACCGGAGTCGAACTCAGGTCGAAAAGGAGTAAGGGCTATTGACACCAAAATAACAGAGTTGTTATGTCTCAAAAATCTGTAGCACCACCAGGGAAGGATCACACACACAAAAAAAGAAACCGCCTCCCGATCGAAAGTGCACGATCGCCAAAATGTGACCTTAGCTTCCATTGGTTGCACTTTCTATTTATAAACTACAACGCCCGCTTTGGTTTTCATACACAATTGATCATCCTAATCATCGCCACATAAACGAGCAACAAATAGAGGCAACACCATGCGAGACGATGATATTGACGGCCTCTTACAGCTAGAGGAATGGGATTCCGGTGCTGAGGACGACACAGGACCTCGTCGACGCCTACCATGGACTTGTGTTTGGCGCTCGACCGCACTCAACACGTTGGTTGTGTACCGTACAAGCCTCCTGTCGGTAAAAGTAGCCAAGTTAACAGTACTATTGACCATTTAATCGCTACGACTATGCCCGCCATCGTTACGAACATATAATGCGATCCCAGCTAGTGCCTTGCCGTTCCAAGTATTGTAAGTCACAGCAGCAACGCGGAAGACACGATATTCCAGGACCCCAAGTACCCTGTCCGTGCCGGTACAAGTTCCAGCCACTGTGCTCCAATGCTCAGGCATTGTCTGGCTGCTGCAACGGGACATAGGTTGCATGGTTGGACTTGTAGAGTCGTACAGTCTTGCCTTGGACCACGCGGTCGCCCTTGTGCGACTCGAAGATCACCTCCACTGACGTCGCTTTCGGTTCATCAGGCCCGACTTTGGTTCCTAGCTTGTCTCGTAGAATGGCATTGGCCGCTTTCACGCAGTGAATGCTCCCCGTCACTTTGTCAATGGCCACCGGGCCCCACAGTTCTGAGCATCGGTCGAGGAAGAAGAATGCTAGGATGATTGATCCCCACAATATATCCCTCTCTAGATCGGGCCGGACTCTGCGCTCGTGTGTCTTGAGCAACATCGGAGTAATAACTGGTTGCTTCCGACCCGCGTCACCATGGGTGCACTTATATCCTTGAGAGATGAGCTCAACTTCCGGGTCATGGTAATCGAGCTTGGCGTTACGAACTGACATGTGTGCGAATACCACTGCTGCCATTTCCCCATAGAATGTCTGGTACTTATTTCCTTTTCTTGCCTTGCTGTGCCCTTCTGAAGCGCGCAACGCCGCGAACAGTCCGACCATCCGTGGTTGTTGTGGCCAGTGCAGTGCGTCAATCCACACGGGAATCCGAAGGCGTTGCAGAAGGTCACCCGAAACTTGAAGTTCCAGCTGTAACTTCCAAGAGACTGAGACCTGCTCGAGCTGGTCTCGCTTCTCCTCCGCTCACTGGCGTCTCTCGCAATCTGTTGCATGTTACGATAGTTAGTACTGCTACTCACGTGGATGTCGCACTTCGAAGTCTGGTCCAATCTTTGTCGAATATTCTGCGTCGTGAAATTCAGCCTGAGTTGAGCCTGGCTCAAGGCACACTGCCTCAGGGTGTGCTGTCCGCCCCGAGACTTGACATTCATCTTGTCGACCAGTTCTGTGATCTATCGCTCGCCGTGGATGACGACGTGGCACCAGGTGCCCTGCTTGGCTCCCACGTGTCGGTGACATTGGCCAGGGCATGTGCTAGCTCGTTGCCGTCTCTGGCTTGGCCGTGCTGTTTGAGGATCAGACGATCCTGGAGTTTCATATTCGTGATGCAAATTGTACCTTTTGCCACGATAAACAGCCAGGCCTCGTCGAAGACCTTAGTGTGGTTGAACAGGTTCATCGGCATCCCCGCGAAATCAGTCTGGAATATGAGAGCATTCCACCACTCCAGATCCTTCCGAAGGAACTCCATCATCGGGACATCTGAACTCTGGAGTCTCCGACAAAGGTTCTGAACCACTGTCACGCACTGGATGAATGGTTTCGTGGTCGGAATGAAGCTGATCACGTGTAGAATGACGCCGATCACGCTGTCCGGTCGCTTCGTCGACAGGAAGGTCTTTCCCAACGTCTCTGTGAGAACAGATCGCAGTTTATCGAGCTTCCTTTGTGGAACTGTGATGCACTCATCAGGGATTTTCCATTCAATTCCCATTGTATGGAAGACACGCGACCACGTCGTGGATTTCCGTCATGCCAGCCATCTGAGCTGAACACTAGCTTGGCCCCGTCTCTCAGACGCTTCTCTGCCTTCTGAAGGCGGTCGCCGACGTCGACTTCAATGAAGACAATGTCGTCTACCCAGTGGAATGATCCATGTGTCTGAGCACGATGGATTGTCCGGTGCGCAAGTAATGGCGAACGGCTTTCTCAAATACAGCGAAGAACCCGGTGAAGATGTTCATCCGAAGACGACCATGCTGGAGACGATGCCATGAGAGGAGCGAGGCAAACTTCCCCCAAAAGCAACCGCATGGTCCGCGTGGACTGGTACGTGCTGAAATGCTTCAGCGATATCAGCGATCATGCCGTAAACGTTGTACTCTGGGTACCGGCAGCGAATTTCACAAACGCGACGCGCAATGGAGACGACGGGTCCCAAGTCGCATCAGGAGAGGCCTCTGAGGCCGTCTTTGCGTTGACGGACTGTCCGTCTGGCGCAGATAAGCCATGGATGATTCAACCATCCAGGTGCAAAACGGTTTGTCCTTCATCGGCACCAAGGCAAACGCGCTCGAGTGAAACGTGGGGTCGCGTTCGAAGCCTCGCATGGTCGCGATGATGGCACGGCGCTTGTAATAATCGGCGACGGGTTTGTCGATCACGAGATCCACACCGGGATAGTTGTCGGGTATCAACCGCGGGCCCTATCGAGTAGAGGGATCCTTCTTGGGGGGAACCAGCCTGTCCTGCGCGATGGCGCACAGGAGGTTAAGGTGTGGGTAGGAAGCGAGATGGGCACGACACAGCCATGGGCGAAGGGTCTTGTTTGGATGGGGGTCGGCCGCGGTCTGACCGCGAAAGAGGGCGAGGTTTCATGGAGTTCCAAACTCAGGGTCTGCCACTAAAGCATCCAGGATGCAGAGATCAACGTCGGGAACGACATGGGGACCTGGTCCAGCTGCCAGAAAAGCGGTGTCCAAGGGGGACGGCACTCCAACGCGCACTGCTGCGGATCGGAGCGCATCGAAAACCGCGCTAGGCACGCACCGTGGACGGCCTCGAGCACAACACGATCGAGTTGACGGTGTGTCGAACCATGACGGAAGAGATGCCGCCAACGTGAAAATGCGCGACAGCGGTCGCGATCCCGCTACTTGAGGATGGCCAGGCCTATCGTCGGACAGCGGCACGAAGCGTGCTCGAATAAGATGGGCCGCTCGGCGGAGATCATGAAGGACAAGCGACCAGGTCATCACCAGGGGCGAGAGGCGAATCAGGACTGCAGAGCTCTGAGCCGAAGCATACGACGGCTGGCATGACCAACGTGTGCCTGACAAGGTGAGGTTGGCCGCGGGAACGAATCCATGATAAAATTGCAAAGCCCATTGGCGGCGGTGTTGGCCGCGCGGAGAATAGCGTGAAGATAGATGAGCGCATCAACGGTGCCCAGGGCCCGAATCGCGTCGATAAAGGTAGCCAGGTGTGGTGCCCGATACGCAAATCGACAATGTGCCTGGGATATAACCACTCAAGAGTCACCATAACCATCCACCTTGGGTGACGTAAATGCGGTTCGAATCCAACGTAAGCACGCGAGAAGTCCCTCAGCCTCCATGGCGTTCTTGGCGTGTGATTCCAGGAAAATGGTGGCCTGCCAACGGATGAATCGATGGTCACTGGACCTGACGCACCAGGCAAAGGTTCACCGATTGCCCAAAGGACGAAAACCGCCGCCAAAGGAGGCGTAAAGGCGGGAGCGAAAGCCACGACGACCAGAGTTGACCGGTCTATAGCCCGCACTTGAGACGCTCTCTGTGTCGGGAACAACATCCGGTGATGCAGTCGGGGTGGCAGACGCCGCAGCAGTTAACAGACCAGCATCCGACGCGAATGGGCTTGGTCGTGCGACGACGCACTGTGTGTCGAAGCCAACATCCGGCGATGAAGGCTGGGTGCCAGTCACCTTAACAACACGCTGACCCAACGTCCAACCCCGATGGACCCGGGCTTGCGACGCTCTGTGCTTTGGAGACAACATGGGTGACGACGTTGGAGTGCCAGGTACCTCGGTTGCCGGTAGACCAACGTTTGACGCCGATGGGTCTGGGACGGTGGAGGAGGACGGGGGGGGGGGGGTGGGGGGGCGGGGCCAG